>JARYHS010014825.1:0-11000 GCA_031002005.1 Vandiemenella viatica
TTATTTTTTTCAGTTTTCTGAAATATAATACGTTAGAATACAAGGATGAACCAAACCAAGTCACTACATCAAAGATTAACACCAAAATAAATGTTCATGTTTTCTTTACACTAAAGCCTACGACGAAACTCCATTGTAAACCTCACATGCAATTCTAACCAGAGTTTCTGCTTGGTATCTGTTTTAAAACTTGACTACTTTTATGTAGAATATTTCCTCTTCAGATTAAAATGAGTAATTTTACAAAGCTTTATGCACATTTGATGAGTTGATTTTTCTAAATTACACTACTTTAAAATAACGAAAAACGAAAATCAAAACTTACTGGCAGCTGTGGGAACCCAGGAAATAAGAAAAAATTTAAAAAATAACTTTCGTACGAGATTTAGTTTCTTTTAGATAAGTAATTTTTTTTAAAAAAAGTAGAAAAATACAATAAATATAATTAAAATACATTTATTTCCATATTCTGCATACTTCACCTACTTTTGTTTATAATTTCCATTTTTGTTCAAACATTTGTCACACAGTTCAACAAGTTTTTTGAATTCCGACGTCGAAGAAATATGCCTCCTGTGAAGAAGCTCAATCCATGATTGCATTTCTTACGTCTTTGTCACATTTTTCTATAATTCAGTTTCTTCGAAACCATGGTGTACTATCATGAATCGGCTGTCCTCTAGTATTTTTTCGTACACATCTCGAGCCATATTTTCAGAAGTCAAAATAGGTGGACCTGGGCTTGGCTCATCATGCACATTAACCCAGCCATCCTTTAACAGTCTCACCCCTTTTGAACTTTATCATCAGTCATACCACTATCACCGTCCACTTAAAAAATCTGACAGCGAATTTCCGCTGCTGCCAAATAGTTGCAAGCAAGAATCAAATTACAGAACACATTTCACAGTCGACGGGGAATCAATTTTCTTAAAGATTATAAACTATTACAGCTCAGCACACAGACGGCTGCAAATGGCGTCTAAACGCGAGCAAAGTATGCTGGGAGTAGACGCGCATGCGCACTGCGGCGATCACGCGTCATTCTCAGAAACGAAACGGATCCAAGATAAAAATTGCTACTACTCGAAAATAACAAAAACATAAACGGTAAATACACTGATCCTTGCAGGCGAAGCACCTGAGAAATGCTAGTGCTAGATACGAGAGTTACCGCCTTAAATAGAACTCTGTATAAAATTTGTTCGTCCTACCGTTGCGTGACTTGGAACTACACGGATAGCCAGGACTGAAGCCCGGCGCCTACCAGTCTCACGCCACTTAAAGTTCTGCCTAAGTTGTTATTTATAACCAGACTAGAAAAGCCCGTTCCCTTTTTTTGCGTCTGTTCACGTTTTTGGGGTCAAAGTGGATTGACCTGATCTGACCAAATACGAACTTGACCTGTGTTTCATCACATGGGTTCACTGTGTAAAATTTGAATAAAATGTCTTGAGCCTGAAGGACTTTAAAGTATTAAGGACAGAGACGATCGCCCTGTAATATAATTGCTATCAAAATCGTGGTTGCTAGACTCGAACTGGCTGAAATACAAACATGACATGTATTTGAAGCAATTTCTATTCAGTTTAAAGGGAGTGAGAAATTGCTTCGAATACATCACGTTGTTCTTTATTGGAACTGGACAAACTTTCATAATGTAATCTTTGGTTATCGTGTCCGTAGCGGCCAGAGAACTTAATACAGGTTATTAAATAGCTAAGCAATTCCGAAGAAATGAACTGCCAGAATACTCGTTTAGGTATCATATCTGAAATCTTATGTCCACTTTAAATAACTTAATAACTCACGTACATGAACAAATACCATTAATTAAAGTGGTCAGTAAAATATGTAAAAAGCAAATAACTTTGGCCAAACTGTAACAGTAATGGAAGTTTTAATTAAATTGAAATTAGCCTAGGCCGGAATGACAGTTGACATTTGTTGTTACAGTCAAGACCTCGAGTAATTTAAGTTTTTTTGAAAAAAATTATATTGCTTTTATTAGCGACATGTTACTGAAAAGTACTTACACGTTTTTTTCTGCCGTAAAGTTTTACGATATTTTTTAGAAAAAAAATGAAATGCTACAGAAAACAAACTTAATGAATGTACCTGGCAGTTAATTTCATAGCAGTTGTTTAGGTATTGAATTGTGCATATAATCTCGATTTGTTTACATCTCTGGTCACTATTAATTTGTGAGCCAAGGGAGGCGCATGACGTCATCGTTCTCCAGCCAGTAGCTGCCCAGTTGAGTGAGTGACTTGGTTTACGAAACTATATAGTAGAAGCTGTACTACAACACCACAGCACCAAGCAATGGGGAATTATTACAACGTCTAGAAATAATTCATAATTGCTTGGCGGTTATATGCCAGAAAAGCCTACTTAAAACTATCGGAGCTAACGGCTTGCATGTGTTAAGAGACGATGGGCCGATCTCGTATAATAACACGCCGTCATCCAGTAACGGAGTGGCTAGCTCACAATTGGCTGATTACTTCCAGGATAATTGGTAGCGCACATTTGGCGACCAGTGTAAGGATAGTTACGTTAGGCGAAGGATAGCTCACACTGTCTGCCAAATAGGAAATATTGTAGACTTTTGACACGGTATCGCAAAATACATTTCTTGACCTTCCATAACTAAGAACTAAAGTTATATCTGCTTACTCAGTGGTTTTTGTCTCTAGGAAATTCTTTGAACAACAGGACCTTGAAACAGTGTTGGCTAAAGTTTCAGCGAAATATAAAGTTTTATTAAAACTTCCAATAATACGCCTTTTTCTGTTAAAGCAATGTACAGTATTTCTAACAATAATTGTTTTTAAACTGTTTCTTCCGGTTAGTAGAATGTTAGCTGCATTTCCCAGACAATTGTTACTATTTCCGTTCTGTGGCAGCTTCCGGCACGAAATCAATCGTTCCATCGCTTTGCCCTTCCTTTTTCTCTACGTCCGCTCTTTTCTGGCAACGCAATTTTAGCCGTCCTTTGCTCTAACCTAGTTTCCTGTTCTACGGCGGTTCTTTTTTTATACCTTAAATCTTTACCCAAAGAGACAATGTTTACAGCCTTCCATTTTACTTTGCTGTTTGTATTTTTCCAACTGATTCAACTGCATTAACAGTGCAGCTTTCCTTTGATTCTACACGTTAAAATAATTCTACAATAGGTATGTCATTTCTAGTTAAGTAGATGCTTTTATCATTTCGAGGCGGTTTGGCTAAGAAAAAAAAATTATGATATGAATTTTCGGCCTTACAATATTTCGTTGTCTCATTCGTTATAATTCAACAACACAAATTCAGTTTCATGTAGAACCATCGCCAAATCTGTGATCGGCATACAATTTGTTGTACAGACAGCATCCACCGATTTTTAGTGAATATCAAATAAATTTTCTGCAATCATTAATCTTAGAACTCGTCAAAATGAAAGTAGGTTAATATGTTTGGAAGAAAATGCTGTGCAAAGATCATTTAATGTCTTTCACACACGAGAGAATATCGATGTTTTATGCGTCCATGCTTTACAGTCTGAAGGACCAGTCCTTCGCAGAAGCGCCTGCTACATATGTAACACGCAATTCGGGCTACGGCCCGTTTACATATAACGGATTTGTACCACCTCTTTCGCACTACAAGTACCATATTCCGTCAAAAATAAATAAATATTTTTTCCGGCAGGTGTATCGTTTAACAACCATTACCTTACAGACTTTACTTTCTCCTCAAAATACAGTATAGGAAATCTAATTCCTTGAAAAACTTAGTTTCCGAACCGCTCCGTTCTCGCCTTGGGTGCTTTTCATTGGCTCAGTGCGGCTTCGGTATAGGGGACTGTTTTCTGAGCTTCTGCCCGTTCGACACTTAGAGAAAATCCTCCAACACCCTCCCAACTCCCGCTAATAACCAATACATTCTACATAAACACAAAATGTAATTTGGACCATTACACCATGGATGATCATTAAACATCTGTGACCGACAGAGGCAAATGGCAACGTTCCGCATAAAACATTTCTAGACCAACCCAGTTTAATATCGTCACAACTAAGCAATAAAACGTTGCAACGGTCTGAATATCAATGTGGAGCTCCGGTGAACCTCTGATATTTATATATCCTCGCAGTGGTATCTGTGCAGGCTGACTCATCAGATAACACCTGGCAATAGATACCGCTCGGATGGGGAGACTCGTACTCAAAACTATTACGCTAGTGTAGTCCTCGATTCGATACCGACTTCGAATTGATAGTTTTATGTCTGTAAGTCAAAAAAGTATGTTAACATGGCAGGCAAGCAACTTTTATTGAATGCTGCACTGCACTTCAAAGTAACACAGATATGTGACACTATTTTCCACCAACTCTGTAAACAACGTTCTGGCAATTGTTAAATTCCTCGGCGATAAAAATTCGCAATACGAGAGAACCCCTGGGTGAACGTCCTCATAGTACCTGTGCCACTTTCAAGTGTAGTGCAGTATATAATAAAAGTTACTTTTTGATTTACCCTAGTATTATGCCCCATAAATCCTTTTTGAAGTGAAAACTTGTGTAGGCGCGTTGGACGTTTTTTGGATGGGTAAATTCTTATGACTTCACGTCACCACTATGCCGTAATAGTAGTACATCTGTAGCTATAAGTATGACGTGTTGCTCTTGGACAGCAGTGAAAGTATAGATTATACTACTATCTAGTCCAATATATAAAAATGAATGTTTGTTTCTCGGTTTGTTCGTCTTCTATGCGTTTGTATACCATTCATCCAATTGCTATGGAACTGTGGAGAGTTATTGTGTGCGTGCCCGGCAAGGTGTCTGCCCCAAAAAATTTAAAAAGCCATCCCCTCTTCCCCCATACATCCCTAATTTCAAATGATCTTTATACAAAATCCACAGTTTTTATCCGATTTCGATGACATTTCGCATACATATGCTTTAAAACAAAGGGAAAAGACTGTTTACGTTTGATTTACAAAAACTTAAATCCTCTTCCCCCCCCCCCCCCCCACTTTAATTCTGTCAACGTTGTTCATGCAAACCGACAGTTTTTATCCGATTTACTTAGCACACGTATACTGCAAGGAGTTGTTTTTGATTATATGGATTATATGGGACGTTCCGTCGTTCTGATTCCACGTTAAACTGTGGGCCCCTGAGGATAGGATTGGCCTTCCCGCCTCTGCCACAATAGCTTGGTACATCTCCTTTGGAAAGATTCAAACAACTTTCGGGTTGTGGATTAAGTTAAATTTTTAGTTTTTGGAGTGAAAACTTCTAAAAAACACATTGGTCGATTTTTGGATGGGTAAAATCTTATGACTTCGCGTCACCGACATGCTAATAGTTTTAAGTTTTCACTTCTGTCGGCAGTCTCCAATTATTGCTATTTTTTATCGTGGCTTTACGCCTCGTCCAAGTCATTAGAGGCGGGAAAAGACTGGGAACAAAGAACGGGAAGGAATTCAGCCATGGAATTTTGTAGGAACCAGCCAGGCATTCTCCTGGAGTGATTTGGAAAACCAAAATTTGGATGGCCAGACCCGTGTTCCCAAATGCGAGGTCAGAACGTTACCGTTCACTCTCCCATGATCGGTCCCTAAATCATAACTTCATGAAATGAACACTGTAAAACGTTAACATCGGGCTGAATCCGCCTTTTATTTATTTTATTTTTACATACCATTTGAAATACAATGCCACAAACGAATAACGACGTCGATTTAAAATCACTTGTTATTGAGTTATTTTTTGGAAAGTGCATTTTGTTTTTGGCGAATTCGGTTCGATACACAATCTGTGAGCGCGCTAGGGTGTCTCGCCGTTGACGGGTGTTGTCTCGTGCTGTTTACTCTGCTCGTGGTCTCATTACTTCTCGTGGCCTCGGAGCTCAGTGGGTGGTGTCTGGAGTGGCTCGGTGACTTCGCTAGCCGAGTTTCCTGAACGTTCCACTGCCAGTTGCCTGCTTGCGGGTGGGCCCCAGTTATTTTGAGCGGCGCACACGTGATAAAACTCGTGCGTCAGCTGCCGAATCAATAAGGCTCCGCAACCTCAGCCTCCACACTATTTGCTCCGCTCCGCCTTGACTCGACTCGATCGATTGTCGCTCTAGGTTCGATACTCGGAAGGGCTGTGAACTGTCTTTTCCGTCAAGTTCTTTGGCGCCCACCCAGATATCGCATTTCATTCTTCCATCTCCCACGCAACAGAAAAATGTTCTGTGATCCTTATTATTTACGAACAATGAACCTTCTGAAAGCATCTAAACATTTCTACTGAGCGTGGTGGGTGAACGGTTCACGTTCTGGCCTCGCATTCGGGAGGACGTGGGTTCGAATCCCCGTCCGGGCGTCCAGATTTGGGTTTTTCATGGTTTCCCCAGATCACTCCAGGCGAATGCCGGGATGCTTCCTTCAAAAGCCCATGACCGAATTCCTTCCCGTTCCTTGTCCCCCCATCCCACCTCTAATGACCACGCTGTCGACGAGGCGTAAAGCCCAAGCAAAAAAAAAAAAAACAACTAAATGACCATCTGTGATAGATTTGATCGAAATTGTTTTTTTTTAAGTAGATTTGTTGTCTTTCGATATTTTTACTTTCATTTTAATACTGTTTTACAATCCGTCTTTCCACATCATTCCCTGATATTTCTGATGAAGCGTGAAATATCTACAAGAAATGATGAAATAAAGATCCCAACATGAATTACAGAGCTAAGGTTAAATACATTTCAGAAATGCAAGGGATGTTTTCTTGAGTCAAAATTTTTACCGGATAGTAGAACTGGATACCGATCAACCACTATTGATACTTCTCTGTATATTAATTATTTTTTAAGATATATGGTTAATAAAATTACAAAATGTTTACATTTTCTAGTATGCTGATACATTTTTGTTTCAGCTGTTAACTAGTTCTTTCTTAGTGTCCATATGCGTGTTGTGAGGTTGTGTTTGAACTCAGTTGAACAATTTTCTGCCACATATATACAAATGTATCCAGGTTAAACTTTATGTACAAAGACTTTTACACTATTTTCTGCTCAATTACTGCTACGTGAAACTTTTTACTTTCGTTGTCATCTTCAATTTCGTTAATGTTTTTGGCTTCATAATAGCCACCATTGATTTCATTGCGTCTATAAAAGAAAAACTTCGAAAATGCGACACAATTACAAAACAAGAAGGAAGTAAATTAATCTACTGTTGGTTTGAACTTTTTTTCTACTATTTACTTCATAAAATCTAAAATTATGTATGGTTCATTATGAACAATGTTCAAATTCGAAACGTAGTCTTCACCTAGCCAAAATGACTGAACTAATATGAGCAGCTTATTTTCTATTAATTTTTAACGTTGGATGCGTTTACATTCTATATTATATCTAAAGCTTAAGATTGTTTACTCCGCTGCCTCGTAAATGCATTTTTTCATGAAATCATAAGTGTTCTGTGTAAATCATATTGAGAAATTTCCGTCATTATGCAAGGCAAGGCCTTGGGCACGTGTTTATATCAATATTTAGATTACAAAAAAGATCTGCTAGAGACGAGTGACTTTTTTGATATGGTATTACTAATCAGTAAAATAGAAGTTACCACCGCCCACAGATTTGAACAAAATTCACTAAGTATATATATATATATATATATAAATTTTTTGTAAAAACTGTAAAAACTTCGCTATCACCTGATTTGAAATCGATTTCATTTGTCGAAATTGTCTTTCAAATGATATATATAAATTAAACATACACAAAATTTCAGCTGAAAAAAAATTATTGTGGGTCTCACGTCAGAAATTTTTTTAAATTTCCCAAAAGTGTAGTCTATTCATGACACAATTTCATGAATCAAATGACAAATATATGTCTAATGATATAAATAAGTGTTTCTTAAACAAATATATATTGATTAATCAGATTGTTTGTATTATCCCTTCAATTATTTTGCGTAACCATAAACTACAGTAAAAGTGCTATATTTTTCGTGTAATCGCTACTAAATAAAAATGTACTATCACAATATAGCTAGTCCATTTTGCTAATAAATCATTTGTTTCACAGCCTTGATTAATTATATCAGTGTGTTTTTTCTGTCTCTGCCGACTCACCATCTTTAATTTGACACTTGATAATTTGTTCCCGCTTGTGTCAGTAATTCAGAATTTAAACTACTTTTAACCTTATGGTTAGTCTTAAGAACTGTTTGCGTTTTCAACGGTTGGTACGTTTTTCTGGTCAAGCAAGCGGCTGTCCCAGACAGGTTACACAACCTGGCCTCGATGGATCCAGATTGATGTAGTTCCATTATCGGAAAATGGAATACGATGCCATAAAACATCCTTCCTATCCTTCACGGCAGCTGATAGCTTCCAGTGTGATGGATTCCCTCCCTTCCAAAATTCATGTATACGGTGCATTGTGTCCGAAAGTCTGCCTTGGGCACGTGTTTATATCAATATTTAGATTACAAAAAAGATCTGCTAGAGACGAGTGACTTTTTTGATATGGTATTACTAATCAGTTTTGGAATGCGGGTTTAAAACTGTCATAAAACTAACATTTGATATTTGTCCTGAACTATTACTTTTCTATTTCGTGTGAGAGCTTAGGACAGATGTGTTATAAGCCATACTAGCTGCCAATTTGCAGATTGGTGTATTCTCAATCCAGTAACATGACTAAACTACATGCAACTACTGCGACCAAAGTGACAGGCAGCTGAAACAACTTGGACTTCCGCCAATTAAATTACATTTCAAGCTGAAGTTTGTTCGTATTTCTTTAAAGTAAAACTAGGTCGCCAAAACTTAGCGAATGATACACGTTGAATAGCAAGTTTGGTGGTTTGTAGTAGGATAAAGAACAGACTAATTTGTAGCAGTTGTTCATTTGTCAACTGAAACAGGTAGTACGTAGCAAAAACACTTAAAACGTCATTTGGAACAATTAGAAATGTTTCCCGAGCAGAGACAAAATCATCCGAAAAGCTCCTTACTCTAGAAAACACAAATTTTCCATATCGATTTGATATGCCGTTCTGGTATCTAGTGGGAATACGATCACCTCTTATATACGCCAGCAAAGCCTAGTAGCTTGGCTTTGAACTATCTCATTTTGTAGCAACAGTTGTTTGTTTGTCGACTGAACTGTCCAGCGATAATGCAATCATAGCCAGTGCGAAAATTTCGATATGTGGTGATGCTATCTAGCGGTAAGCGAGCACTCCTTATCGACGCCAGCGAAGCCTAGTAGCTTGACTGTGAACTATAGCGTTCCCACGACCTTGATTGTTCATAATTTTGCCATCTACGGATTGAATTGTCAAACATTCCTTTCCTAAACTTTAAAATGATACCTCATTTATCGATTGGTTTAATATAAAGGAAGAAAGATTACCCGTTAAAAAAAAAAAAAACTTTTAAAAATAATGTATATATGATTTACATTTAGAATCATTACATTTAAAACTTATGAAAAGACTAAAAGATAAAATATTTAACAGATACTATAAAAATAAGGTGCCGCCTTCCTATAATAAGAAAAACGTAGTATTAAGACAAAATTAAACTCATATTTAAAATCCTCGAACAGGAGATAGTCATATCGTCGTTACAGAAATTAAAAACAAAGGCCCACCTCTATGAAATACTGTTCTATGGCCAAGTTTCGGTGTATATTTTTGATTCCCTATAAAGCACTTATATTGTCATTTTAAAAAGAGATTTTATAGGCCTATATATCTTCTCAAAAGTCATTACAATAATATTTAATATTAAATATTGCAATAAGCATAAATAATTTAGCTCTACTCACTTTTTTAGGAGCGAGTACCAAAACTGAGGTTGTTCTATAGATATAAAAATTGGTTAAAAATGTTGCCACGATAGTGAATCCGATTCAAAATAACAAAGTCGTTATAGAAGCGAATAAAAGATGAAGTCTCGCTGGTGACACTATTTTCGATTTTTTTTGGATCGTTAATGACAGTTTGAATTTATTCTGGTAATAGGCCATGTTTCCGCAGTTGTTGGACAGTAATTCTATAAATAATTCCGGTGAATTTTGTTGTTTTTCAAATAAAGCAAAAATTCACCAAAACAGTTGTTTTTGACGGAATTATTTATAAAATCAATATCGCTGCAGTTTAGAACATTCACCCCCCGCTTACTCTGAACATCTTTAGCGTCTCCTGTGGTCGAAAGAATTCCGAAACTGAAGACAAGGAAATAGGCTCATTAGCTGCCATTTAAATACGAAGGAAAAATCAAGAATTCAACAAAAATTTAAATAATATACATAAAATGACAATTACACAGCTGGAGAAGTCACTGTACGTACGCATTCACTGATTTTCACATTTTCAAGGTAAAGGATATACTTTTAACACTATCATGGAAAGCCAACAGCGTCGTTCGATATTTGACCTAGGAGATAGGAAACAGGCGAGCTTTGGTTCTTAGACGGTTTTTCGCAATTTTCTTGTCTTAAACGGTGTCGATATTCAATTTGCAACTCAAAAAATACGCATGTCACAACCAGAATAAAATAGTACAAGATGTACGTAGTCCACAGGCAGATTAGATAGTTTAACTTAAATCCCTCCTTAATATAGTATACTATCGTCCATGAGACAGAAGCAGAAGAAAAGTAAGTAATGTAAGCAATAAAATTGCTCGTAATAATACTTTTTCTTTGTTAAAAAACCGATTATCTGATGTATATATAAGATGTAAGTAAAACTATGTATAATTTTGTATTTGAGGTTTCATGTGTGGAATATTCCGCTAGTTATCGTAGGAAATTAATACTGTATGGGGAGGCAGCAGAAATTACATAGAGGCGTGAATTCTGGGCTTCCGCTCGAGAATGGGAAGGGATTCTCGACTACGCAGGTCAGGTATTGCAATGGAAGATGCATTCATGTGATGCGGTCGAGAGGCTGTTTAGTATCTCATGCTGAATAATTTATGAGCCGCTGCATGTAA
>JARYHS010014828.1:0-33027 GCA_031002005.1 Vandiemenella viatica
GTAACGAAATAGTAACACGAACTATGGTTCAGAGAGAAGGCACACCAGGTTCAAGAAAATAAAGGTAAGAGGGAAAATTTTGTTCAGCGTACTGGATTAAAAGTAAGCATTTCATTCGCACCATTAAAAAATGTTTTTCTAGCAAGCGTCTAGCATTAAATCTCCATTTCTGTAACATAAATACTACCAGTTTTATTCCCATGAAATTAACCCTTGCATTGCCGAAAAAATTTGGGTTATTAGCTTTCTTATAAGTATTACAGTATGTTACTTTCATCCACAATTTAGTAAAACTAATGCTTATGTTAAATAATGAAAATATTTATAAATTTTTCAGTGATTGTTAGATGATATCGAAATAGTTATGTGAACTATAATTAAAAAGAAGGTCTACCAAATTCTATAAAATATGGGACATGGAGAAGAAGTTGTTTAGCATACTTCATAATATTACAAATCAAAGTTAAACAATGCGCAACGAAAAGCTAAAACGCTGAGAAACAAAGAAGTAAATTAGAAGAACATAAGAAACGAAATTCTGGAGTGGTATGGTGAGAATAATTATTTGGGAACCACAAATATCATGTATCATTGTTCTTAATGAGAAATTTGATACACTTGAAGGGAAAATTCCGTTCAGAAACCAAAGCGCTGGATTTTAATAATGTAGTTACTTCCTTTAAAATTAAAAATTGAATTGTAATATCAGTAATTAGGGAATAATAATCTACATTCTATTTTAATTGGCAAATATATTTTATTTTTTGGCTCTACACTGCTTAAAACTGTATGAAACTGTGGTAAACATTTCCTTTTCACAAAAGGAAACGATACCGTTTATGTCTCAATATTAAAAACACATAAGATATATCCGAGGATAAAAACATTAGGCCTATATACTGGAGCACTTAACTCAAATTGTAGGTGAATTCAGGTTGAAGATAGAAGACGAAGTAGATGTTTGCACTTACGTGATTACATAAAAATAAAAATTACTGATTTTCGCCTACGTTTCTGTCGTCATTAGGGAGAGTCCATAAACCACGTGTCCCCATTTTGCACTGTTTTCTCTCGTCAGACTATCGTAAATTACATACACAGATAATTAAATGACGGAAATAAATGTTCAATTGCTGTTTTGTGTTCTATACGTTATTTATCTGTGACAGATAATATTAAAAAAAAGCAATGTGACTTGGCTCGAAATTCCCCCCCCCCGCTCCCCTCCCACACTTGGCAAATCGTAGCTTTCCAGCAAACCCCTCGCCCCCCCTTAGACCAAGCCACGTAGTTTGTGGACGCTCCCTTATTGTATAGCTGCGGTTGTGTACCTGTATTTGAAATCAGAGTGGTGTATTGTAATTGCACAGTTCCAAACCACCATTTCATGAGCTTTTTGCTTGTTCTTTGTGTTTGCTGCTCAGTCGCCAAAAGAATTTTGAAAGTATATCAAACGATTTAATCTCGTTACATTTGAAAATAGAGGATTAGCAGTCTGTTAGGTTTTAGTGCCTGTGAAAATATTAATTCAACCGAAAATGTACACCTTGATAAATCTGTTCGTATAATTCTGCGACCTTTCAATTTGCTTTCAAGTACATTCAATGTATACTGCTGTGAAGCGGTGCGGAATAACGCTCGCTAGGGTAGAAATTCAAACAATAACAAGCTCAGAAGTGTTCACAATCCATTAAAAGAATTAATCTCGATAAATGAATTACCATTTCAGATATAACAGGAAATGGAATATATATACTCTTTTTTTTTTCTACTTTATACTACAAATGACATTTGCAGCGTGTTATCAGCCATATTCTTTCTGTGAGCTGGTTAGTTAAATGAAATTCCAATTGCAGAAATTGCTGGAAACAATAATTTTCAGTTATTAACAGAACTAATAACTACACGTGCAGCCAAATTGCCAATACACAAATTCCAAGTAATTCAATACATATTCCTCACTAAATGATCATATTGTTGCTTCCGTGCACGTTCATGGTTCACACGAAAAATCAAAGTTCCTAAGCAACGTGTTTTTTTATAAATATAAATTAAACAGAATATGTAGAACTTGATAATGCACTACACCATGTTTTATTCTAAGTAGCCTTAATTTCTGACAATAGCTGTACGCAGCCAGATTTTACAGTTGCTTAAAAATAATTATTCATTTTTCGTATGGCAATTTAGGCACTTTTAAGAATATTCAATAAAATATACACTCTGCAACTTTACAAGATTCAGGGCAAATATCTAGTTTATTAACATAGTTCAACGATTCCTCAGTTGCCTGCAGGAAGTCCATAGGATTACCACTGTAACACCTTGTTGGACATTCTTTAACAATATGACCAATAGTCGGAATCTCTCCGCATTCACATAAAGGGGATGGTCAAAAAAATACATAATTTGGAGCTTCAGGAACGAGTTTCCTTGTTCTCAGTTTGCACGTAAAGCTAATATTCCACAAAGAATTACTTTTTAAGTTCTTTATTTTCTACTTCAAATAAAGCTCCTGAAATTCAATGAACAAACAGTACGTACCAATATACAGGTACAAATAGCTCTAAGAGTTGAGGGTTCAAATCCTTGTTAAGCCGTCCAGATTTTTCCTTCGTTTTCCGAAATTGTTCCAATTCCTTATCCTCAGTCCTTTCCTTCCTCTAAGGACCTTTATATCGGCGAGGTGTAAATAAGTCGAAAAAAATACCTGGCATTGACAAGAAATAAAAGTATGACGGATTTACTCTAGATTTTAGTAACTGCAGAATTGCAAACAATCTATTAACCCGTTAAATCTATGGTCATCTTATTACATCTGTTACTACCTAACAGACTTTTATTAATTTTGATTAATTGAATTATTGTTGTTAGCTACAGCAATTGATTCACTTTATGAAGTAGTCATGACTCTTTTAAGCTCGGCCTCGGATTCTGAAGGACGTGGGTTCGAATCCCTGTCCGCCCATGTAGATTTGGATTCCCATGGTCTCCACAAATAACACCAGGATGAGGCAGGAATGGTTCCTTCAAAAATTCCATAGCCGAATTCCTTCAGTTCCTTGTCTTCAGTCCTTTCCTACCTCTAATAACCTCGACGTCGACTAGAAGCAAAGCCAGAAGCAATATATATCGCTCATTTGCTGCAACGTCATAACTAAAAAAAAAACACGAATTTTGAGATAAGACTACAGTGACAATTCTAACAATGTGACTTTTAACTTCATATGCATCTCCAATAAAAGACGTCCTCTATCAGAGGCACCGAGCTTGGTGGTGTAACGGATAGCGTTCTGGCCTCGCATTCGGGAGGACGGCGGTTCGAATCCCCGTCCGGGCATCCAGATTTGGGTTTTCCATGGTTTCCCCAAATCACTCCAGGTTAATGCCGGGATGCTTCCTTCAAAAGGCCATGGCCGAATTCCTTCCCATTCCTTGCCCCATCCTTTCCCGTCTCTAAAGACCACGTTGTTAAAAAGGGACGTTAAACTGTTACAAAAAAAAAATCTATCAGAGGCTTTAAAGATTTGTGAAATGTGTCTTATTAATAAACCGCTTGATATCGTAATACACTGGTGGAAATTAAAATACTAAGACCCAGACGGAGTTGCAATAAATGAATAAATCTTGTCCCCAAGTATCACCACATGAAGAGTATTAAATAATTAGAAATTGAAAGTTTTACATGTATTAGTATGAGAATTACGGGGCTATTTGTTATGCAAAATTGCTATTTTCTTAGCGTATAAGTGATGAATAGTGTGGTCTAACATGACACTTGTTGATCAAGTACGCCAAAACGAAAAGTGACTAAAACTTCTAACTGTGAGACAGGTAAGAGAATTGGCGTGTTTGAAATGGGTGCATCATTCCGTAAAACTTCTAGAAGGATTGACCGTTGTGATATGTCAGTATGTAGACTTGTTACAGACTGAATGAAAGAAGGCTCTAATACTCCTAGAGCAGACATACAGTAAGTTCAAAGGATGGACAACAGCACGTGAAGACCGCCAAATTGTGTGGGCGGCTGTTGCTGGCAGACGGGTGACTGCAGGCCACACCCAAATAGTGGTTACAGAGAGAGTCACCCCCGGATGATTGTAAACCATTTGCTTAGCTATACACTCTGACCCCTATGCAATGTGTTCCATTAACCTGATTTCATTGCCAGTATCGTCTAACCTAGTGTAACGCAAAACACGAATGGACACGTGAATAGCATACAGTTGTCTTTACAGATGACTCTCGATTCTGTCTGTGGCAAAGTGGTAATTGAGAACATGAACACAGGTGTCGAGAAACGGATTATCCTGCTGTGATTTCAGAACGTCACACACGTGCAGCCACTGGTGTTGATTTGGCGACAATCAGCTTCGATAGCAGGACTGAGTTGATATTGTTATATCCTTCCTGTCCACCATCCAAATCGTATCTTCCATCAAGAGTATACCTGTCCTCATACTGCGGCCATTACATCACTAGCCTTGCAGGGGATTAAGATCACAATTTTGACGGCACAGTCCCCAGATTTGTCTCCAAAAGACCATGTCTGGGTGCCAAGAATAGACACAGATCACATGGACACCAGCACAAGACTCCACAAGACATGCAGGCGCAAGTAGACATACACCAAGAAAACATCCGAACACTTATTGATTCATTGCCGGCAAGATACACAAAGGCATTGGTGCTCAAGATGGGCGCACTTCTTACCGACAACTGTATCTAAAGGCAATAAGCTTAGCCTGATCCATTTCAATTTGTTATCATTTTTTTGGGTATGACCCTGGATATATCTACAAAGTTTCATAAAATTTCACCACTGGGATTATAATTTCCGCCACTGTGTGTATGTTACATCTCGTTTTGACATGCCAAAATAATGGGATATGCAACACGTCAAGAATAGGTAGACAGTTGTCAGTGCTTTCAGCGTCATTGGTCTGTGATCAGAGAAATGTTGACTAACGTAATAACCGTCGAAAATTAATCAGATTTGAACACGAAATGATAGTTGAGGCCGATGTATAGAAAGAATCCTTTGCTAAATATATGCTTCCTCGTTCTACAGAGTCAATTGTGTGTTAAGAGCACCTTATAGACGGTTTTATTTTTTCTGGCTTTACGCCTGTGGACTTCGATTCCGTGGTCATTAGAGATGAAAGGATCTGGGACAGGGAATCAGAAGAAATTTAGCCATGGTCTTCTGAAGAAACATCCTGGCATTCGTCATTGAAAAACGAAATCTGAATGGTTGGAAGGAGACTTGAAATCGTGTCCTCCTGAATGCAGACCCACCGCTCTCAGTTCAAAGTCAGTATTATCGCTCATATGTAATAGTGTAAAGGCAGGCCATATCTTTTGAATGATAGAGAACTACGCCGCAGGAGAAAATGCGTCCGTACCAGGTATCAAACGACACAGAGTGAATTAACTGCCACAATTATTGAGGGATACCCCACAGACGCGCCTGTCAGTTGTCTATGCGGCGTTATTTGATAATGGTATACGGCAGGACGTCATCGGCATAAGCGGATGCTAAACACGAGCATTAAACGCTGGAGGGTAGAAAGAATCACGTTTCCCGTTACACGCATTGATTGTCGGATCCCGATGAGATGCAAAGCCTTTTATTCCATTGATGCAGCCTGATAGAAAGCAAAGCGCAGTACAGGGTAGCCGAGTGGAATATGACCAAGGGCGTGGGTGGTGACGACTTAGTTTTGTGAGTGACTTATGTTGTTACTCATCTTGATAGTCACAAACATATTACAATCAGCAACATTCATATCTAGGAATGACCTATAAAATGCAATGATAGAAAGAAACAAGGCTAATTAAAACGCTGCTCACCCTTATTCGGGCATCAACTCCCCAGACAAAGGCTCAAATCTAGAAAAAGCTTCATTAGGATGACAGCTACTTTAGATGTTCCGCCGAAAGCTGTCCGACTCAATTTGTGGCGAGCGAATGCTCGTGTGAATCAATGGTTACTTACTGTAGAGGCACTACCAACAGGTGGCAACCTCAACTGGAAGACCTGGAGAGCGCTAAATCGGCTGAGAAGTGGAGTAGGTAGGCCAAAGATAACCTGGCAAGATGGACATTATCTAGAAGATCCTAATAATGCGTATAAGTGTGGGGCAGAACAGACCATTCAGCATTTATACATTTGGCCGCAGTGCCCATCAACCTGCACTCTGCAAGACCTCCTTCGTGCCAATGACAATGCCAAACAAGCTGCTGACTTTTGGTCATCTATTCTATGAACTCTTTGGTGTTGACTGATATAATTTTATTTCTGTTATTGTTATTATTGTTTTAACAATTTGTAAAAGCAGCGTTTTGACACGAAATAAATAAATAAATAACCTAGAAAATAGGATAGAGAAATCACAACCACAATCGATACATTTCTATACACAGTTTTTCCACGAGCGAATAGGGAATGGAATAGGAAGGATTTATCGAGCAAGAATACTTAGAATCCGATAGGAGTAGGTCTCGATAAATCGCTGATCTGGGTTTTCCATGGTTTTCCCAGATCGCTCAAGGTGAATGCAGTGATGGTATCTCCGAATAGCCAACAGGTGGCGCCTCCTGCCGTATCCAGTATATTACTTTCTATGCAAAAACGGTTACACATTAGGATAGGTGCCATACACGCTCGGCCCCACATTTTTAGTGAATCGCGGAGTAATAATAAAATGGTTTGAATGATACAAACATACGTGGTCTCAAATCAAAATTATACAGTTTACAGCTAACTGCGTGGCTTAATCATCCTAATACAATAATAAAAAGAAGGACATTGTAAAACTGATGATGGCTTCATACTTGCCTAGCGAGTGTTTAAATGGCATTAATTAGATCTCACCGAACTGGTCAATGACAGGAAACCGATATACAAGTTGCTGGTTGACCACAGGCATCATTTTCTGGACATAGCACCCATTATAAGTTCCAGGGCGAAAATACACCATATCTCGGGCTCAGATTCGCGCTACTAGGTTGTGGAGCATTCTGAGCAATTCCAGCACATTTTTTGGCCACCTAGTGAAACTTTCCCGTCACTCGTTTTTTCCCCCTATATTTCACTCTATAAAGAGGTAAGCTAAATTATAATACCGAGCGCGGTGGGTGAACGACTAACTCTCTCGTCTCGCATTCGGGATGACGCCGGTTTGAATCCCCGTCCGGTCATTGAGATTTGGGTTTTCCATGGTTTCCCAAATTCACTCCAGGAAAATGCCGGGATGCCTCCTTCAAAAGGCCATGGCCGATTTCCTTCCAGTTCCTCGTCACCAGTCCCATCCCACCTCTAATGACCTCGACGTCGACGAGACGTAAAACCATGAGTAAAAAAAAAAAAAAAAAAAATATTAACATATTTTTGCCTCACCGTATTTTTTTCTCTTCTTCTTGTGTGTTATTTTATTAATACGGATTTATTACCTAAAACTGTGATCTTTGAGTCTTCAAACATATTCATGAGAGTTGGTGCAAGAACAAACGTATGCTACAATAAAAATTATTACAGATATTCATTCCTTCATTCCAAATAACTTTAGATGAATTAAGAAATAAGTATCAGTTACATTAGTCCAAGAATTCGTAAGACACTAAAAAGCAGACAGTTGGGTCAAGGGGGCAAAAATACACAGAGTGCTATGCTGCTGGAGTTTGTTGACTAAAGACTAGCCAACAAGGTTTTCTCTGGATAAGACCGTTAAGTTCTCTCTGGTTTCCTGACTATATGGTGAATTGGAGAGTGACTATGGACACCGAAAACACTGCTATAGTTCACTGGGTCGTTTTTACAAAAATAATATATATTTTCTAATAATCTGTGTATGAGAATCTACACTATAAACTAAGCATCGCAAAAACCTATGCACATATGTACGGCGATCAAACAGATAATTTCACGTGGCTGGAAGATGCAGAAGACGAAAGGATGACTCCCTGAGAGGCCATTTAAAACGTGCCAACCCGGTGGGCCTGCTAAATGGGCGACCCCACTTGTCGTCTGGGAGGCCTAAGAGGCTCTGCCCTGAGGCTGTGGGGAGAGCGGCGCAGATCGTTAAAATTTACGCCGCGTTTAAAGTCGGCCGCCGCGCCGCGCCGCACCGCTCGGCTATCACATTCCACTCGGGCCGTAATCTCGGCCGGAATACAAACGAGCGAACCAGAGAGGTCACAGTAGAGTGCTGGCTGGCGTAGCAACCGCGCGAGTGGGTCGACAGCAGGTAGAGCCCCTACAGTGTCGGCTACCAGCAGTGCGCGGACCGCACAGCTAGTGGACTTAAAAAGTAGCTGTTACCCCGTCCAGTACCAGTTCGCTGGGTCGCAACTATATCTCTCCATTTTCCTCTTTTGACATAGTATTCTCCGTTTTTATATCCTCCCAGCTGCCGACTTTGTTTTCAATTTATCTCCAACCATCTTCCCTCAATCTTCTTCTAGTAAGTTTTCAAAAAACTTGTAATTATTCCATCTGTCACAGAAGTATGGTTAGTGCCAACCTATGTCACTGAACCAAAGTATATTTTTTTTGGTGCTTTCTATTACACTTTCACTTCCAAGCTCCTTCCTTTTCTCCCTTTTCATATTGTAGTATGACAGTGTCATCCTCCAATGAATATACAGGCTGCGACCTGATACAGGATGTCCAGAAAAGGACTCCCTGATTTCAAAATTAAATATCTCGAAAACAAAGATCGATAGAGGAATGCAGTAAACGGTATGTTTATTGTGACAGCTGTAAGAAGTGTATACAGCAGTGTGAAATAATAGTTACAAAAGCTGCTAACAGATGGCGCTGTACGCTCATATCAGCATACATAAGTGAAATAATCGTATGAAAACAATCTTTGCAAGCAATCACATCACAATGTTTTCAAAATGTTCACCATTGGCACGTTTCAATGGTGGAACTGATCGCCCTGAGCTTCGGATCACTATTTAGGCATTACGTATGGCGATTACAGCGCCATCTGTTAGCAGCTTTTGTAACTATTATTTCAAACTGCTGTATACACTTCCTACAGCTGTCACGATAAACATACCGTTTACTGCATTCCTCTATCGATCTTTGTTTTCGAGATATTTAAATTTTGAAATACGGGAGTCCTTTTCTGGACACCCTGTATATTCATATTTATTATTCGGAATTATTCAGATTAAATATAATTATTTATTAAATTAAATTGTATTAGGGCTATTCAAATCATAGATAATTTATTTATGAAAAGCTCGGGTGGCCAAATTGTTATTGTATTTTAGTTAATGCAAAATTGATAATATAAAGGAGCAAACGGTGAAAAACGCTAGCGTTCGGTGGAAAGTTTTGAACATTCTAATAGCAGACAACAACGTGCCTGGCGAGGCTTAGTCGCGCTGGACACAATAGCGGAGTCCGAGGGAGAGAGGAAACGTCCCGTTAGCCAGAGCGGGGGCATCGTACCCTCGGCCAGGACGTTAGGGGATGCAAGGTCAGCCGAGCTGCGCGCAATACAGGCGGCGAATAACAGGCACTGGATCACTCACGTGATTTTATCGTACGCTGATTCACCAATCGTGTATCGCCCCGGGATCGACAAATATTAAAGCAAAGCTTCATTTCCATATCACGCGAGCGCTGTACTGGGGAAGGAGGAGCTTGCTTTTTCTTGGCGACAAGAAGGCCGCCATAACCAACACTTGCTGCTGGGATGACTTACCAACCGGACGTGGTCCGATACGTCTCGCTGCTGGGTCCACTTGCTGTTCGGACGTGGACTGATGCAGAGTGTACTGTCTCGCTGAGAAAGACACATGCACCCGCACGGATGAGCTATCTGACAGATCGCTACCCGAGGGGGGCATATCATGCCGCAACCTTCAAGCAGCTGCAACGACATGGTAATGTACTCCGACGCCAGGTCGAGGTTCCATGGTTTCTAACGAGGCTTTACCGACCCGTAAGCGACTCCTGGGAGTAGGATCTCAACTTTAATTTTGAAATGTTCCTAAGCTAGCTGGCATTTCATTTTCACCTAAAATCTGAACTTTAAAATCTTCTTGTTCATTCCAACTTTGTTCAAATAATGTTATTTTCGTTTTAATTGGCGCCATGGGAAATTTTTATATTATGTTTAACATCTATTTGCTGGCGTGCGATGCCACGATGTTTCACATTCATTCTTGTAATTTTTGATAAATTTGAATCCAGTTAATTTTTGTATTTATCAGGCAATTTGTAAGGTCTAGCTATTTCTTGCTTGCTTTGTATTGTCTTGTGTTTAATATTAAATTGAAATATACCCAGCAATGTAAAAGCATAAGACCCAATAAACTCAATATTTTATTAACCTGTAATTTACAGCACTTCGAGATTCTGGCTAACCAGAGAAACAAAATTAATATCAATCTCGACAAACTAAAAAGTAGTAGTTGAACACCCCCCCCCCCCCTTTTTCTCTCTCACAGAACCGACCACTACAATATCTATCATGTTAAACATCTCATTTTTCATTCTTCAAAAAACTAACAGTCTTGCACTTAAATGTCTAAATTTCACCACAACAATAAGTGGCATACCATTTTTCATAATATCCGTTTCCTACCGATCGTGATGGGTGAGCTGTAACGCTCGGGAATAGTATTCGGGAGGACGTGGGTCTGAATCCCCGTCCGGGTATCCAGATATGGATTTACCATGGTGTCCCCAAATCACTCCAGGAGACTGCCGGGATGGTTCCTACAAAATCATTTCTCTTACTTGCGCCCATTACTTTCCCGCCTCTAATGACCTCGACGTCGACAAGGCAAAAAACCATAAACCAAAACAAAAATCCGTTTCTATTTTTCTTTCCTTTCCTAAGATGACAAGACAAATTTATTCCTTATATTATGTTGATTATTATTAGTAACTAGCTGACCCGGCAATGCTTCACTATTGCTGGACTTGAGTAGGCACATAGATTAAATGAAAAAATATTTACATATAAATTTTAAACTGCTGTTTCATTCATTTTCAGTTGGAAAGGGTGAGAGGGGATGCGCTTTGGAAAACATATGGAGGAAGTATTTTTCTGTTTGTTTCAAAGTATAAGTGTACAAATTCTTATCTAAATCGGATAAAAAATGTGCATTGCCTAAATTATGGGGTAAAAACGTAATGGGGTTGGAAAGGGGGAGAGGGGATGAACATTCGGAAACCATACGTAGGCAGTATTTTTCTGTTTGTTTTAAAGTATAAGTGTACAAATTCTTAGCTAAATCGGATGAAAAATGTGCATTGCCTAAATTATGGGGTGAAAATGAAATGGGGTTGGAAAGGGGGAGAGGGGATGAATATTCGGAAACCATACGCAGGCAGCATTTTTCTGTTTGTTTTAAAATATAAGTGTACAAATTCTTATCTAAATCGGATAAAAAATGTGCTTTGCCTAATTTATAGGGTAAAAACGTAATGGGGTTGGAAAGGGGGAGAAGGGATGAATATTCGAAAACCATACGTAGGCAGTATTTTTCTGTTTGTTTTAAAGTATAAGTGTACAAATTCCTATCTAAATCGGATAAAAAATGTGGTTTTGCCTAAATTATGGGGTGTTATGGGGAAAGGGAGTGACTTTTTGGAAATTTTTTTTCACAGGAACCTTCGCAGACACACACCCGAAAACTGTCCAAAGTTTCATTGCAATCTGATAAATGGTATAGGAATGCATAGAAGACGAACAAACCCACATACATTGATTTTTATATATCTACATCTACATATCTACATATATACTCTGCAATTCACAAAATTGTAGGTGGCAGAGGGTGCTCAGCACCAAAGCTAATCTCTTTGTTGTGCATTCCAATCCCTAATGGTACGAGGGAAAAAAGAATTCATATAAGAATCAGTCCGGCACCTTATTTCTCTAATTTTATCTTTCCTGTCCTTCCGACTCAAATAGGTTGGTGGAAGAAGTATTTCACTACACTCAAAAGTGAAAGTGGGAGTACGCATGTTTACTAATAAGTTTAAAAGAAACGTGTGTCGTCTATCTACCAGAGACTCCCAACCTAGTCTACTAATCAGTTCTGTGACGCTTTCATAAGGACTGTAGCAAGCGGTCACGAATCGAGCGGCTCTTCTCTGTACTTTCTCTATACTTTCGATCAATCCCTTACGAAACGGATCCCAAATGGCACAACAATAGTCCAAATGTGGACGCACAAGAGATTTGTTTGTTCATTACAACTTTTCAAGATTCGACCTATGAATCGCAGCCTAGAATTTGCTCTACCTACTAACGAATTAATGTGTATGTCCCATTTCATGTTCCTTTGTACTTTTACTCCTAAATATTTCATAGAATCGACCATATCAATCACTGTATTGTTTAATTCGTATTTCTGAACAATTGGATTTTTTTTGTTAGTTATGCTCATTGTCTTACACTTTTTACAATTTAGAGTAAGTTGCCACTCAGCGTACCAAGCCAAAATAACATCCAGATCGCGCTGAATTTCTAAGCAATCGGCCAAATTTCTTACTTCCCTATAAATAACCGCATATATAAAATAAAGTGTGTTATTTCACGTTAGCAAAAAAAAATAAAAAATTCGAGGAGACCTGGAAGCAAAGGACTGCTTGACGGAGTATAGGCGAATCTTTAGTGGCGAGCTGCGTCTAAAAGTCGGAAGATAGCCGAAACGAGATCATTGCCGAGAGCACACGAAAATAAAAGAAAAAATAAATTATTATTGAAATTGTATTTAAAAGCAGTATTCCGGTTGATTTATATGAAGTTTATAATCGAAATAATTTTATGAATAACTGACGTCAGAATTAATCAACCGTTTGTATAAAAGAACAAATTTCGTTTCATAAAGTTAAATTAAGAGTAATTTGGTGTGTGTAATGTACAATCAATTTAATTCGTTTAGAACTATATACCTATCTTAATTATTTAAGTTGACTTTTAATTTCTTGTCTGTGTCAAAGAATCCAGAAATGGAACTTAGATTGGCAGACATTTAACAAAAAATCCGCAACGAAAATTAAGCAAAATTTGAAACACAGCCAATAATCTTGATAATGAATATCTCATACGTTTTCTAGCATCTTTTTAATTACTCTAAGCGTTCTCTCCCATTTTCCACATTTTCTCCGTAGATCATCATATCTTTTACAAAAACTGTACTGCCCTTCAGCATTATTAGAAATTTATCAGAAAAGAGTGGGTGAATTTAGGACGAAGATAAGTGAAAATGTTAGCGACTCTATCTACTTGAGTATCAAAAAAACTTCCTGCAATAAAAATAACTGCGGCTTCCAGAATAAGTTTGGGATCAGGGTATTAAATATTTAAGGTGAATCGCAGAACCTTGAGAGAACAACAAACCTCAACTGCACGAAGCATACGTCTCTGAAAGTTGATCTCAGCACTTAACTTGATCAATTATTTAACATGAGAATTGTAAGAACGGCAACTTTCACGACGTTTGATTGTAATGAAGTATTCACGGGTGTGCCGCCAGATTGTGTTATGAAAAGACGATGTTTCGACGAATAGTTCTGCAGACTACTACAGATGTCGAAATTTTCGTGATTTCACAACGCAATCGGGCGGTACACTCAATAAGACTTCATTGTAACATGAGAATTAGTTTGCAATCTAAAATCAGAGACAGTAGTGAACTTACTGTGAAAATGCTGATTTTTCCTTACAAAGCTTCTCATCGTAACTTTTGTATTAACTGTGTGCCACTGGTAATATTTAAAATCCGATTAAAATATCTGATTACATCGATTTTTGCTTTTAAGACATTAATAACAAATTTAGCGAAATATTGACAGTTTCAAAATACATTATCAATTTGGTGAGATGCACAAGAGTTTTATTCACACTACCATTTTATTTTCAATTTTAATAATTGTCTTATTTAACACTGTCTGGAAATTTTTTTTTTCTTCGCATATAGCCAATATGACATACACAGCGAAGTTCATTGTTATCTACCACTTCTCCATTTCAAAGGATTACGCGTATTTGTTGCTATCTTAAATAACATCAGAGCTACACGAATATCTGAAATTTGCACAATTGTAAGAATGCCATAAGTTTCTGAACCTGTTGAAGGGGAAAAATTGATTAAATATTATTCAAACTGAGACATTTATTATTTGAGACAAGCGTTTAGATCCTAGAGATACATTTTTACAATAAAATTAATTATTACATTTTTATTTTCTTAATATAATCGCATCACTTCAAATAAAAATATTTAGTGCTGGACTAATATTAGTAGCTCGATTATTGTTCTTAATATCTAACTTTTACTTCGTTTATATTTCTACTAAGCAGAGTGGCCTTTACTACTACAAAATTTGTTGCCTGGTATGTTTGTACATAATTTTGCCTCCTAGAATAAAAGGGTTACACGCCTTTGTTTTCTGATGATACACACAATGTTTATCTCGTTAATATTTCCACACTGTCGTTTGCGTCGGCCTACTTGTTGCCTAGCAAAGAAACTTTTAAGCTGAAACAATGTTACCTTTAACTTTAGAAGGATGCAAGTGTTTCTGTTGTCTAAGAAAAGTAAAACGGCATAATTTTTCTAGAAAAACATATTGATTTTGTTAAAGGTAACATAAGGTAAAAAAATGAAACGACTTTACAAATATACCATGTTTAAAAAGAGTATGACATATAATAGTTTCTCAAACACTTAATGTGTTTTTGCAAAGCCTAGTAAGATGCTGATTTTGGAACAGAAAGTTTGCTCTCTCTTTACAACAACCATTTTTTCCTCCAGAACCCAATTTAAAACGCAGCATTACCCGAAAACTAATGTATGATTAACTAACGCCAATCCTACGACGCAAAGCAACATCCTCTTCCCCAGCGATTCTTTTACGTTTGTGTTCATGCATAATATGCTCTACTTGTTCTTATTTGTTTGTAATTGCATTTACATATTTCAGGCTTCCATAAGTAAAACATGTCACGAGACTACATTGTTTTACGAACAGAACACTCCAATGTTTAAATTGTTAATGAATAATAAGATGCACCAGTTTTCAGTAAACACGTTCAGTAGATAAAAAAGTAAATATGTTGCTGTTCCCTGTTTTCAAATAGTTAAAAACATGCTGTTTATTATGTCCTTGTACTAGTATCAGTAGAAATAGTAGTATTAGTGGTAATTGTAATATTAGTACAGTAGTAATAGCAGCAGTGGTGGTACCCACTCTGTTTTAACATCAGAAATAATAGCAGTAAGGTAGTCTGATATAGGAATATAAATCAAATTATCTTGCCTACATGATTATAAAGTGAAAATGATAAATACATAAGATATAAGTACATTTGCGTGTAAAACAATTAATATAAGGGCCCAGATTAAATTCTAGGTGCTGTGCTATTATTTATATTGGAAAAGAAATAAATAGGTCCTATGCTTTTTTTCTGAATGTTTACACTAAGATTTTCATCCTAGGCGAAGAGTCGAGTTGTCTACCCCACCTCCATACTTGTTGCAAGGTCATTGAAGGAAACATTGGCGCTATCTACGATAACCCTATCCTAGTTCCAACAATGATGAGCTAAACGGCAGACATTACGTTTATGTTAATTGGCACCGTGCGATTTGCTGCCACCCCCTGGTCCCTATTATCTTTAATTAGTACTATTTTAATTTCATCATATTTAAATCAAAGTTTGGCTTTTAAAGATTGTTGCCTTCAGCATTAACAATGATGTGTTGTTTTGGTTGCTAGGGACGGATTATTACGAACAGGTGCCTGAGCTCGGGGAATTTTCCGTTTGGCTGGAGGGACAATCCCGACAGCAATCGATATTTAACATTGAGTGACGACATGACGTAGGATATGTAGGAAGCTAAGGGAGCATCCATAAATTACGTGGGGTGTTTTTTCTTAAATCTTGGTACCCCCAACCCCGGGGTGATATTTGGTCAGATCTGGAGGGAACAGCTCCCCCCCCCACCCACCCACTGCTCTGCTGACTACATCGTAATTTTTGGAGACCTTTTTTTTAGGTTTTAGCTCTCCTCTTTTTAGGGATAGTAAGACTCCCCTCCCCTAACGTGTGGAATCGACGTCGCAAGTAGTTTTGTAGGCGTTTTCTTTTAGCTCTACTGTTGTTCAAGGAATTAAAAAGATGACGTGATATTTCTGTCGACACCCCCCTCTTTTCCTTTGGTGAAATTTCGCCCCCCCCCCAAATTTACTTCACGTAATTAATGGACGCTCCATAAATCTGAAGGCCTTACCCGTAGTGAATGGACTGAATGAAAGTTATAAAATATTTGAAGTTTAATTTCAAGAATTACAACTGACAGGAAAATTATAGTGTGAAGATTTTTGTGCTAGTTACTGAAAGTTGTAAAATAAAGTCATTGGATCTACGTGTTGTAAATTGGTAGAAATAGCACCTTTTCATTGGAACTGAGAAAGAGATAAAGTACTTAAGTTTGTTTTGGAAGAGTGAAGGGAGATCATTATCGGTTATGTGGTCGTGTTGGACTAGGGCTGCTGTTCATAGTATCAACTATTCTTGCAACCTGTTTACTGTGTCTTCTAGTTAATACGCTGAAGAGCCAAAGAAACTTTCACACTTGCCTAATATCGTTAGGGACCCCGCGAGTATGCACAAGTGCCGCAACAAGACGTGGCATGGACTCGACTAATGTCTGAAGTAGTTCTGGAGGGAATTGACACCATGCATCCTGCAGGGCTGTCCATAAATCCGTAAGAGTACTAGGGAGTGGAGATCTCTTCTGAACGGCACGTTGCAAGGCATCACAGATATGCCCAATAATGTTCATATCTGGGGACTTTGGTGGCCAGCGGAGGTGTTTAAACTCAGAAGAGTGATCCTGGAGCCACTCTGTAGCAATTCTGGACGTGTAGGACGTGTGTCCTGCTGGAATTGCCCAAGTCAGTCGGAATACAGGTGAAAAGCCAGGACGCGTACGTACGTGTCACCTGTCAGAGTCGTATCTAGACGTATCAGGGGTACCATGTCACTCCAACTGAACACGCTCCACACCATTATACAGCCTCGGCCTGCTTGAACAGTACCCTGCTGACATGTGGAGTGCATGAATTCATGAGGTTGTCTCCATACCCGTACACGTCCATCCGCTCGATAAATTAGAGACCAGGCAACATTTTTACCATCATCAACAGTCCAATGTCGGTGTTGAACGGCTCAGGCGATGAGTAAAGTTTTGTGTCGTGCACTCAGCAAGGGGACACGGGTGGGCCTTCGGCACCAAAAGCTTATATCGATTATGTTTCGTTGAATGGTTCGCACGCTGACACTTGTTGATGGCCCAGCATTGAAGACCACAGCAATTTTCGGAAGGGTTGTTCTTCTGTCACGTTTAACGATTCTCTTCAGTCGTCGTTGGCCCCGTTCTTGCAGGATCTTTTCCCGGCCGCAGCGATATCGGAGATTTGATGGTTTGCTGGATTCCCGATATTCACGGTTCACTCGTGAAATGGTCGTACGGGAAAATCCACACCTCATCGCTACCTCGGAAATGCTGTATCCCATCCTTCATTCGCCGACTATAACACCACGTTCAAATTCACTTAAATCTTGATAATCTGCCATTGTAGTAACAGTAACCGATCTAACGCTTGTGCCAGACACCTGTTGTCTTATATAGGCGTTGCCGACCTCAGTGCCGTACTCCGACTGTTTACATATCTCTGTGTTTGCATACACATGCCTATACCAGTTTCTTTGGCTCTTCAGTGTATTATGCCATGGTAAGTTCTGTCTGTACTACATCAGTCACAGCAGCATACACCTACAAATCAGTGTAGCTCTGTGTATTGTGTCTGATCAGAGTCGAGGAGGCTCTGGCGCCGAGAAGTCGCTCAGCAGACGCACTCCGCGCAGTTGTAATGGCAGTTGGAGAGCGGGTCACCGTAATTGCTGGTAAACAGTTCGACCGCGCTTCCTGTGGCCCATTAGCAGACAGCCACTGTGCTCTGTGCTATTATTAGAGCTACTGCAGCAAATGTCACGACAGTAATGAGAGTAAACACTAGTCAAGGGACTTTCGTTCTTGTTGACGCTTCACTTTTTCATCTTCACAACATCATTTCCCAGCATTACTCTTTCATATCATAAAGAAGGGTCAATCCGATTGTGCTCCTTTTGTTTTTGTTTTTTTACGGTTGCGTAGGACCTGCATAGTATATACAGGGTTACTGTAATTGACTAAAGTGATTTACTGCAGCTATATTATTTGACATATCGTCACAAAACTTTACAGTCGTATAAAAATCTCAAAAGTGCAGCCACGTTTCAAATATCTGCCACGAGGGAGCTGACGTGAGCAGTCAGTCAATATGGCGACAGGTGCTGAGAAAGTTAATATTGTGCTTGAATTTCATTCGCTTCAGTCTCCACACACTCCAGATTTGACATCATGTGATTTTTTGTGGTGGGGTTATGCGAAAGATTCAGTGTTTAACCCTCCTCTACCAACAAATCTACCAGAACTGTGAGCTGATATCAACAGATTGATAGAGACATGCTGTGGCAAGAACTTGATTATCGACTGCATAATCAGTAACGCGACTCATATATCTGTGCCGTCTATGTGTATTTTCAAGCTCTAAAATTGGTAGCCCTGCAACAGAACATGGTTGTTACCTTTGTTCTGTTGGAAACAGTAGTGTACTGTGTAAACCAGTTGATGCTGACTGGTGAGAGAATGTTGACGCCATTATTGTTAGAAGTAGTCTATTCTGATAATGCCAAGGAAATACAAGATGTATAAATAGTGTGTGATTTTCTCCGAAGAGACTTGTCCATAAAGGGACTAGTACGAGTTTTTTATATATATAAATATATATAGAAATGCAGCACTTAATTGTTGGTGGATATTGATGAACGGACCGGCGGCTTTAGTCGAACAATGTTGTTGGCATAAGTCTAGTTAATTGTTAGGAGTATTTTATTAATTGGCATAAATAAAGAGGAAGAAAGAAAAAGTTTACGTTTTATCTGTTAGCGCAACTGAACATCTTGATTGGTTTCATTCGTAGTCATTCATGTTTCTATTTTTAATGCAGAAAAATTTCGGAATTTCAGAGATATCGGCGAACGCCTGCAACCAGCTACATACAAGACCCCAAGACAGGGTCAACCATGAGTTAATGGGAAATTAATAACTTATTCCACTAATTAACTTATATTTGACGTCCGACAGACTGAAAACTGTCAGACAATGGCGAATCACACTGAACAGCTGACCAGCCATCTAGGCAAACATGAACTCTATAATCAATTCTTCACCCTAACGTCAGATAACTTCACATGGTCGCTCTACAATGTTGTGCTACGCCAAAGACTAGCACGGTGGATGCAGGAGTGATATATTCAATCCTGAAGCGCGACAGTTCCTTAATAACCACAATGACTGTCAACGTTTACTATGGACTAAAGTCTTGTGAAGAAGTACGGCGCCCAGTGAGAAGGTTAACGTTGATATCCTGTATGACCAGACTATAATAACGATGTGAGGGGTACTCCAGGTTCAATCATCATTCCCCACCACCGAATTACAGGCCGCTGCAGTTGTTCCGTTGCTTGTAGGAAGAAAACAGAATATCACGACGCCTTCAATCGAATAGCAAGAAAAGAATCAGAACCCACCAATTTAGAGTCTAGGGTCATATAACACTAGATCTGATAAATATATGTCGGATCCGGAGTACGGGGCTACTCTACTAGATGGCGCAACAGACGCAGCGAGCAGGATGCCAGCGCCACAGTGACTGCGGTGACCTACGAGGGGTCTACTTAAGGGCAGCGCACAGCACACATATCTCTCTTCGTGCCTGTCTAGGCAATATCATTCCGCTGTCTGTAATTTTGTATTGTGAGACTGAGCCTAATACACCGGATCCTTGTAACAGCTGTTTTCTCGTAGTTACTCTCCACTGTCCGAGGGATATCCACAGCCTACCTTCGCTATTGAGCCATCTACCTCGAACCGGGAACTCCATTCAACCCGCTCGACTCCTGATCTTTCCCGGATGGATTCAACATAAAAAGATCCTTGTATATTTTGACATTCACGTAATTAAAACTAAACAACAAAAATAAAAATAAAATCATCCCCTACTTCCAGCCTCATAAAAATGTCACACTTGTGGGACAATTCGATGGCGTCTATCTCAGCCTTCAATTTCATAAAATAAAGCAAAAAAAGTCTGATCTAAATAAAGTAGTAATTACAGAATAATGTTAGAAGGAAATGTCACAGGATCGCCAGGTGAAGAAAGACATCAAAATTACAGACTTGCAGTCCTGTGATGCTAGTCACAGGAAATGGCTGAAATTTTACGTTTCATTAAACCGACGCGGCTCCTCGTGGAGAACCAAGAAAAGCCAGACAACTACTGTGAAAGACTACGCAATCATCGTACTACTTCTTTGCAAATTAAACTAATTTATGTATGTTTGTCATTAATTTCGTTGTTTCTTGAGTTTCCAGCATACCAACCGAACTGAGAAACTGAGGTTTCTCTGACACAATTACATACAGTCTATACTGCCATTTCTACGAATAAAACTCTGTCCTTTCTTTAACTTAGTAGCAATAATAGCTGAAATGAAAGGAAGGTATTGCTACAGCTATTGTTACGAAATATGCAGTTCTGTTTCATTTAAGGGTGCAGAGTAAAAATGAATGGAAAATAAGAAAAATTGAGGAAATTGTGTTTATTTTCTCACGGCGCTGCGCTACTGCGAGAAATTAAACTGCACAATAGTCGACAAAATTCTCAAACGTAGAGGCTAACGAAAAATAAATTTTGTTAGAAATTTATTTAAAAGCGGCAAAGTTTGAGTCACTCGGTAAACGCTAATATTATAATAAAAAATGTAAATTCTCCAGCTGCAAGAATGTACGAGAAATGTTGGAGAAGACCGTAAAAACAAATAAGAGAATATTACAACCATAAAGAGATTTTTCTATTATGTTTTAAAGAATCATAGTTTACGAAAAATTATAATCAAACCATCATACCTAAGAACCACTGGTTTATTATTTTCCAAAACATATTATACTTATGCTTTAAATTATCATTAAGCGCAAAACACTTACAAATTACGTTTGCAGTAATTTTTTTACGTGTCGGCTTAGTTTTCAGTCTATAATTCTCATTCTGTCTGGCACACTTAATTGAACACAATCGAAACAAGACAATGCTTTGTCTTCAATCATATTAGTGTCATAGAAATAAGAATGAGGTGTGTTGAAAAATGGGTGATTGATCAACTGTCACATCTTATCCGGACATCTCAGTAGAGATGTTTCGTCTGGTGTGTATCTTTGTTGAAATATAGACCTTAATAAAGGAAATGAATGAGTATTAGTAGGGTTGGAGACGTTGATTTGTAGAGAAATTAGTAAGAGCCCGTGAATAAATTAATATGCTCATCAAGAAGATCAACAGGGGAAAGATTAAAATGAATGCACTGAGTATACGTAGATAACACTTGCTAAAAGAAGGGTGGCGATTGGTCACCGAGAAATAAGACGTTTACGAATGCTGGCTAATATAAAATGTGGATACAAATTTGTAGAGAAAAGAGATATTTGAAGAAGGAGACGTATTGAGACATAAGGTTATACTTTACTTTACTTCGGACTTCGCACCTGGTAGACATCAATGTCTTGATGGGTGGTGGAGGATGGGAGGAAAGGAGAACAAAGGAGTGGGAAGGAATGCGGCAATAGCCTTATGCAGGAACCATCCTGGCATCTACCTGGATGGATTTCGGGAATCAGGATGGCCGCACGAAGTTTCCTAGGATAGACCCGAACATTGCCGCTTAGAAATGGGATTCGGTTACATCCTATTTCCTATAAAATAATTAATACAGAGTTAACAGGAATTATGAATAACAAATTTTCTGTTATTAGATCATATTTAGAAGGGGGAGTTTAAGTTGTTCTTCTGCGGCCAGTTAAGAGTCCTAATTTAAGGTAACCTACTGTTTCTCTTAAATAAATCATCAAGGTTTTTTTTTTTTTACCGTTGACCGTTTTTGCTTCACTACAGTTCACGATCTAAGATACGTAGAAAATTATATGAGTACTTGGTATATATTTCTTTGGTCGTAACTTCAAATGTAAGAAGTAATTTTTTAACACACTTTAAGAATCCTTCCATAAATACATTTCTTATTTTCGCTGAATCATTCCACATATTTATGATTCAAGCAGCCTGGTGGCGCAGTGGTTAAGGCGACTGACTGGAGATTGAAAACTTCCACGGTTCAAATTCCTGTATCGGCCGGGATTCCCGTAAGTCCTTAACCTCTGGCACAGATTGCTGTGTAATGTGAAGTACGCCAGAAGGCTTCCGTGGTTCGGATACCACGTCGAACTGTAGTTTCCTTCTATGGCTGACGACCCTAGATGAAAAACGGGTGTGTACGTACACATTCAAAACAAATTCAAGTCAAATGAGTCTTAACGTGGTTCTAGTTGCCACAAACGAACATAAAAACTTACATTTATGATTAATTAACCTATCAACTAGCTTATCAGTAAATATACGGAACTTCGCCTCATTATAGTTAACATCTATACAGTAGCGATTTGCAGAGGTGTGGTATATACATCTCTTGAGAATTTTGAATTGAAATATTAATTGCAGAAAGAGATTAAGCATATTTTCCAACATTTGTGTACTACCGAAAAACTGTTAAAATTAAAATTTTATTTGCATATCGCATTATTGGTTAACTGCGTCATATAAGGGAATAAGTGACATGATGAATAAAGTTTAATGGAATAGCTTAAATAATTTTGAGCGGCATAAGTTAAATTATTTAAAAAAGTTCGGTAAAGTCTTTTATGGTTACCTCCAGGTTTCTAAATTATAATTATAATTCCATATAGCTAATTTTAATTCTTAACGGATCGTTGCACCCTATTGATTGGCTCAAAATTTGTTCTTTCTCATCCGTGTAAACACAAAGTTTCTTGGTGTGCACCAACAACACATATAGCACCAAATTTTCTTCCTAACCTCAACACTTCAATAGCTTTCTCTGACATCATTTTCAGGTAGTAACGCTGTGAAAGTAAAAAGACAACAGCCGACCGTTTCTTGAAACATTTAGATCCCCGAAACTTAAAGACACCATAAGGGAGTCATCTAAACACTGTGTTTAAAAAGTAAATTGGGCTATATATACAAATACTGCAGGTATATGCTCCAACATCCTCGCACTCAGATGATGTAGTAGAGTCTTTCTACGAAGATGTCACGACACTGCATGACAGAGGCAAAGACTGCCATTTCCAGATTATCATGGGAGACTTCAATGCTATTGTAGGCACCAGGAAACAAGGAGACACTGTGGTCGATAAGTTCGGAATACAAACTAGGAATGACAGAGGGGAACGACTTGTGCAGTTTGCAGAGCACACAAAAATGCACGTCATGAACACATTTTTTAAAAAACATCAAAGTCGAAAGTGGACATGGAGAAGTCCAGATCATAAAACTAAAAATGAAATAGACTACATCCTGTCCAATAGCCGACATTTTGTTCAAGACGTCACTGTTCTAAATCAATTCAACACCGGAAGTGATCACAGGCTGGTCCGAGCGAAACTTAGTATCTGCATAAAACAGGAAAGGCGAAAGCTAATAAAAGGAACCAATAAAACATCAGTAAATACACAGACGGAAAAAAAAAATCCCAACACCAAGAAAAAATTATTGTAGAGTAATGAAATTTGGACAATGCATTTGTCAAGTTAACATGTTTAATTGATTAAATTTTCAAGATCACAGGTTAATTTAAGCTCAAGAAAATGCATTTCAAATGTGAAATACTGTTAAATTAATAGCCGGTGTAACCTCCAGAATTCTGAATGCAAGCCTGCAAACGTGAATGCATTGTGTCATACAGGTTTCGAATGTCACTTTGTGGTATGGAGTTCCATGCTTGTTGTACTTGTGCTGTTAATACTGGGACGGTCAGTGCTGGCTGTGGATGATGCTGGAGTTGTCGTCCAATGATATCCCATACGTGTTCAATTGGAGACAGATCTGGTGATCTCGCAGGCCAAGGTAACATGTCGACACTCTGTAGAGCACGTTGCGAGACAACAGCGGTATGAGGGCGAGCGTTATCCTGTTGAAAAACTCCCCCTTGAATGCTGTTCATGAATGGCAGCACTACAGGTTGAATTACCAGACTGACGTACAAATTTGCAGTCAGTGTGTTTGGTATAACCACAAGAGTGCTCCTGCTGTCATAGGAAATTGCTCCCCAGACCATGACTCCAGGTGTAGGTCCAGTGTGTCTAGGCCGCAGACAGTTTGGTTGCAGGCGTTCCCCTGGCCTCCTTCTGACCAACACTCGGCCATCACTGGCACCAAGGCAGAACCTGCTTTCATCAGAAAACACAACAGATCTCCAGTGTTGGTCAGAAGGAGGCCAGGGGAACGCCTGCAACCAAACTGTCTGCGGCCTAGACACACTGGACCTACACCTGGAGTCATGGTCTGGGGAGCAATTTCCTATGACAGCAGGAGCACTCTTGTGGTTATACCAAACACACTGACTGCAAATTTGTACGTCAGTCTGGTAATTCAACCTGTAGTGCTGCCATTCATGAACAGCATTCAAGGGGGAGTTTTTCAACAGGATAACGCTCGCCCTCATACCGCTGTTGTCTCGCAACGTGCTCTACAGAGTGTCGACATGTTACCTTGGCCTGCGAGATCACCAGATCTGTCTCCAATTGAACACGTATGGGATATCATTGGACGACAACTCCAGCATCATCCACAGCCAGCACTGACCGTCCCAGTATTAACAGCACAAGTACAACAAGCATGGAACTCCATACCACAAAGTGACATTCGAAACCTGTATGACACAATGCATTCACGTTTGCAGGCTTGCATTCAGAATTCTGGAGGTTACACCGGCTATTAATTTAACAGTATTTCACATTTGAAATGCATTTTCTTGAGCTTAAATTAACCTGTGATCTTGAAAATTTAATCAATTAAACATGTTAACTTGACAAATGCATTGTCCAAATTTCATTACTCTACAATAATTTTTTCTTGGTGTTGGGATTTTTTTTTTCCGTCTGTGTATAATCAATCTCACTGAAAAGAAAGACATTTTTCAACGCACACTATCGGAGAAACTAGCTACCACCGCCAATGGAAATTTAGCTTCAATTATTAACACATTAGCCATAGAAATTGCAGGAACTGTTAAAACCACCAAATTAAGTAAAATTAGCAATAATACAAAAACTCTCCTGAATAAACGGAGGAATATGAAAGTAAAACCTGAAAAAAACCTAATTGAATATGCTGAACTGTGCAAGACCATTAGAAAAGAAATAACAGCTGACATCAAGAAATATAACGAAAATCTGGTCAGATCAGTTATAGAGAACAAGAAAGGCTATAAGAAAGCAAAACAAAGATTAATGATAGGAAAGAAACAAATAATAGCTTTAGATGATGATAATGAGCGTATTACAGACAAAACGGCAGTATTGGTTCATATCAGGAACTTTTATCAGTCCTTATACAGCAAGCAAGATGAAAATCCTTTAATGACATCAAGCCCAGACTCACCAATTCCTGAAGTCCTCCCATATGAAGTTAGAAGGGCAGTGAACGAAATGAAAAAAGGATCAGCTAGTGGTTATGACGGCCTGTCTATTGACGTACTCCAATTGACTGGAGAAGAAACTTACAGACACCTAGCTAAGGTGTTTTCACAATGCCTCGAAGAGAGAAATATTCCATCCAGCTGGAACAAAGCAATGATTGTGTTGCTATACAAAAAGGGCAGTCGTTACAATATTAAAAACTACCGCCCCATCAGCCTTCTTCCTGTCATATACAAAGTGTTTACAAAGGTCATCAATAACCGCATCAGTTCCACCTTGGACACAGCGCAACCAATTGAACAGGCTGGTTTAAGGTCAGGATTCAGCACAGTAGATCACATCCAAGTCATCAACGAAGTAATAAGTCGAGCAAATGAATACCAGATGCCCCTCTGTTTGGCCTTTATCGATTTTGAAAAAGCTTTTGATTCAGTCCATCACTCTGCAATCATGCAAGCCCTTTTAGAACAAGGAGTGAATCCCGGCTATATTGACTTACTGTACAACATCTACACCACTTCCACTGCTTTTGTCAACATCGCTGAAGTCACCAAAGAGTTCCCAGTAGAAAGAGGGGTAAAACAAGGTGACTCTATATCCCCCAAGCTATTCACATCAGTCCTAGAGTTGGCAATGTCAAAAATCCAATGGCAAAACCGAGGTTTGAGAATAAATGGAAGAAATCTCAACAACTTAAGATTCGCTGATGATATAGTTTTACTCTCAAACAGTCTGGAAGAGCTCAAAGAACTGATAAATGAACTAGAGACAGCGTGCAGTGAAGTGGGCCTTAAAATAAATATATCAAAAAGCAAAATCATGCAAAACAAATGGGCAGAAAAAGATAAAGACAAGGCGGACATGGAAGATTCTGGTATTGAGTTCGTAGATCAGTACATCTATCTTGGCCAAGTGATCAATATGAATGGTGACTCAAAGCCTGAGATCTACAGACGGATAAAGCTGGGCTGGAGAGCATATGGAAGAAATTCCATAGTTTTTAAATCGAACATGCCAATACATCTTAAAAAACAGGTATTTGAACAATGTGTATTACCGGTCCTCACATATGCCTGCCAGACTTGGACCCTAAATAGTCACACGAAGCAAAAACTGAGAACTGCCCAGCGAAGTATGGAAAGAGCAATGCTAGGGTTTACAAGAAGAGACAGGAAAAGGGCTGTGCACATCCGTTCAATAACTAAAGTAACAGACATCTTAAAAAGAGTCATGACCCAAAAATGGCAATGGGCCGGTCATGTTGCTCGCAAAAGAGATGAAAGATGGACTACGGTAGTGCTGGACTGGATACCGAGAAACCTGAAAAGAGCAAGAGGAAGACCCCCGGATCGCTGGGATAAGGATATACGTCGAGTTACAGGCGTGAACTGGAAGAGGGCGGCTCAGGATCGATCGGCCTGGAAAGAACTACAGCAACACTATGTAGAATTAAATTCTAATATATAGCTCATTAGGCTTAAAGAGGCTACATCCTGAAAAAAGGATTGATATAGCTGCAATAATAATATATATATATATATATTATTGGCACCTAGACGTGCGCCCATGCAGTCATTTTCATATTACAGGATATCATCATTAACATACCAATAATGATATATGCAACTAGTCATTTACATTTCACCGAATAACGTCGATGTAACAATAATAATAATAATAATACCATGTCATTAGCCATCTTCCTTTTACCGAATAGCCTCTATGACATTAAATTAGTAGTATACAATATACTTTACAAATCAAAGTCCATAATATAACAGTAATGATATAATGCAGTTAAAACATATTATTTGAGTTTGTTTGAATTGTGTCCTTTAAAGGAGAGGAAAACATCAGTAGTATAACAATAGTGATATACTGCGATTAAAACTTCTTACTTGACTATGAACTGAGACACCCAAATGCTGATATCCAGCAACTTGCGATTTTCATTTTTCAGAATAATTACAATAATATTCTACCAGAAGTTTGATACATTTAAAACGAGTTATTTACATTTGTTGTGATTGAGTCACCCATATGTTCACATCACACAACCATTCATTTTCATTTAGCAGGATATCTACAATATTATTACAGTAATGATATATTACAAAATGACATCCAGAGAGTATAATTAAAACACATGTCATATCAGCTTGATTAAATGGAGACACCAATATTGTTCAAATGTTGGTTTAAGAGCTGATATATGTCGTAGTCTTCCGTTGACAAGAGGGTAGCAGCACATGTGGGGAGACGGATTCCTTTCTTCTTGAGAGAGTGTAGTAGAAGGTCTGTCTCTACTTTGTTTCGGCGGCACCCAAACAGCAAGTGGTTTGTATCCTCTATCCTCAATTAGGGGAGTCAGTGAGGTGAATTCTATGGAGCTGTTGTTTGTAGCAGCCGTGGTTGAATTTCAGTCTCGCGATGCTTATAGTGAAGTTGCGAGAACACTTAGATATCTCATACCACTGGAGGGGGGGAATCTCCGGGTGGATGCGACCGTAATGCAGGCCTTTTATAATTCGGCTATTTATTTGGGAAGAACTCCATGTTATTTCTCAATGTTTCTCTAGAAATCAATAAGTTTTAAAGACCATGTATGGAAATTAGAATTATTAACCTGTTCGTCAATGTAAAAATATATTATATATGATTTCTTTTGTTTCAAATTGAATTTAAAAAAAGTCCAAAAATGTTCCCTCATACAATTTATATAAGTACTTTGTTGTATTTAATGATCTCTGGAATATTTAATAAAAATAATTAACTAAGTATTTATAAATTTATTTAAATGACGTATTAAAATAATTTCTATTTCCGCTGTAGGAGACTAACGTTGTAAAATGTTAGTGATGAAAGATTTTCTTGTTAAAGATATTATGAAATTTCATTTGATTTTCAGGATGATGTTGCCTGATTGAAATGGCAGTCTAGTTCTTTAGATTATCGTTAAAATCCTATAAAGCTATTATATGTTTGTGCAATGGCTCTTTAGTAAAAAAATTTACAACTATCAATTATAATGATTTTAAAGATGTTCGTTTTCAGTGTGTGCATTATTTCTGTGGTTGCAGCTAGTTACCGTTTAGTTTGAGTAACTGACAGCGACTTTGGCGTAATTTGAATCTGTGCTTAAGTGCACTCATCAGAAATCCAATTTACCCCGTTACACACACAGTCAGACAGTGCCGTCGCTTCCCCTTAGCCACTACCTCTCGCCAGTCAGTCTGTATTATACCCACCTCTCTGATAGGACCCCTTAGAGTCCCTCGGATTAACTACTGGCCACGGGATTCAACAGGCTGTGAGAACAATGCGCCAGCGGAACTTCATTTCCTTTACCCGAGTAATGAAGCCAGTGTTCATAGAGATCCTTAAGAGGAATAACTAAGCTGTGTCCTCACACCGTGGTTTTCACACACGGGTGGCGAACGAAAATGAACTGACCACGTACTACTGAGCTGCAGTAGTTCTAACAGTTGCATATTTTTCTCGCGTCTTTCGAAATAACAAATTATAGATTTACAACTTGGTAAAATAATTTTGTCGACTTGTGTGATAAGTTTCTCTCCGGCTTGTAGACCACAATTTGTTTCAAATGTAAATAAAACAGACTGCTACTTCCTCATACAAACACTTAGCTAAACTAAGAGGTAAAGCATAGGATGAGTTATTACATCAAAGCCTTCTTGATTCTGTTTTTCATTGAGTCAGTCATACATAGTTGAGTCGAACTGAACTAACATATAAAATCTCAAAAAGTGGTGAATCGCATCATCTGGATACGCTGGAATTACGGTACCACTCATTATTTTACATGACTTCCTCGTCCAGTTGTGTTATTGCTTCCCCAATAATTGGAAACAAACAATACAAAACATGCCAGAAACCCTTAAAATGGATATGAATACCAAGAGTTTTAATCCAATGCGGATATTTAAAAACGTGTCTCACAACACAACAAAACTAAGACAAACAAAAACTGTGAAGCCTTGATTTGTCATCCCCTTGGAAGCACTCATTAAAAGAATAACAACAGAATTACTGAAGCCGAGCGTATTGGGTGAACGGTTAACGTTCTGGCCTCGCATTCGGAAGGACCGGGGTTCTAATCCCCGTCCGGACATACAGATTTGGGTTTTCCATGGTTTCCCAAAATCACTCCATGGCCGAATTTCTTCCCGTTCCTTGTCTCCAGTCCCATCCCGCCTCTAATGACCTTAGCTGCCGACGAGACGTAAAGCATTAAGAAAAAAATAATAATTACTGAATACCAATATTTTATCGTATAGATTCTTTGCAAGGAGATCCCTGGAACGATAGTGCTGCCGTCTAGTGGCAGAATTTTAAGTTCCCGCGTCTTCATTAAAGGAGAAAGTGAATTGTTGCCATCTCTCTGCGAAATTTGTGACTATGTTCAGTGTGTGAAAAGTGTATTTTTTGTTTGTGATATGTGTGGTTTATGAGGCGGAGATTGCAGATCGTCCCAGATTTCACCTTGTTGATTGCGGGAAACCTCCTAAATATCCCAATCAGTACGACCGGAATGCAGGGGTTTGGCCTCGTTCCCAGTTCAGTTGCATCTCATGATCCAGCATGCGGCGCCTTAGCACACTGGAACACATTGGCTGATTTCTGAATACTAATATTGTATGATTCATTCACAGTAACGTAATTTATAATTTTAGGCTTATTAATATGAAAAATTACATTGTTTTTTTCATTTACTCATAAAAAATTTCAGTTTTCAAGGAGAATAATTCATTAGGAGCCAACTAACTTGTGCCAAATGCTGTGAAAGTGTATTCATGCAGTTAAAAAACGAATATGTGTATAATTTTATACGCCATTGTTGCAAAGTGCTTCCTAGATTTTCATTTGCATGTCAATAACGCCAGAACGTTACTGACCATGAACGTGGAATTCTATGGAAACTTCGCCGAATGAAATTTCCTGTGGTTCATATTTTACATTATGCTTGTTACTTTTTGATTCTGTTGTTAGGGGCCTTAATTTATTTATGAATTTATTTTTAATACCTGAGGTAAATTTTTATTAAAAATTATTTCAAGTGAGAAAAGGTTCATAAATTAAAGAAATTGAAAAATCATAACAGCCCATGAAAAAACAAGACAATAAAAACCTGACAATTTATTGTTATATGGTGAACATTTCAAATATATTCAATTTAACTTCAGTACCAACTTAACGACAAACACAAACATCTTAATGACACCATCACGGTTATTCAGAATATGAATTTACATACAAAAGAAATAAATTAGAGAATTTCAGCAAGCAAAGTGACTTTTACATTTTACAAATAAAACTAATGAAATAAAGAAACATCAAAGGCACGGCGTTGATTTTATAAACAAAGTTATTTGAAATATATATTCTGGCTAAAACTCGTGATTGTTCGGCAGATTGAGACTCTTATCTGCGAGTTTAATCGCCAGGGCCGATATATGGAAAAGAGAGCTTATTAGAATTTTAGAGCAGTTCAGAGTATGCGGTCATTACCATACGTCAACCCCATGGTGGGTACGCCAACTCCTCGATTTCAATTCAAACCACCTCAAGTCACACTTGTGCCAGTGTGGACATAAACACTTATAACTCTGTACTGGTCGCCTCTTGACGGCTGCCACCTCTTCTCAATGACCTCTCGCCTCAAGAGTCATCGGTGGAGCGCCGTCCAGACGGCGCCGGCGCCTTCCGCCTTTGCAGACTCTGAGACATTCCCCTTCTCCGCCCGCGTGTAGTCGGCAAAATCCCGCTTCATCTCCGCCTCTCCGATCTCCGAATATATCCAAACATGAAAAAAAATATTTAAACGAAATAGTAACTAAAAATTAACAATTTTTGCTATTGGAAGGTCACATTCACTCATCCCCCACACACTCCGATTTATTCTGATTCGATGCGAGTTTTCCCTCCATCTACACATTTCATCGAATTACAAATATCAAACTTCTCTGTCAAACAGATAGTCTGTCCTTGTCTAGCGTGTTTACGTGAGAAACGAATTACTTGGAAAATATCTATTTAAGCACGTATCGATTCGCTACGGGCACTTGAGTCTTGTTTCCGTAAATCCGCGTAAACCTTAAAATGTCACGAATACGGAATTGTTCACGATGGATGTTGGAGACACATAAATATTCCGCTTTAGGGTTTATTGAAGGTTTCGCTGGCTGACAGGTGACGAGGGTCAATCCTCTTGAGCTGCTATTAGTTGATCAATGGCCAAGTGGAGTCCCTTTGTCGGAAGATAAGGTGTTTGACTGACTGTGCCACCAGGGTCACTGGCAGTTCACGTAAGTGCAAATAGTAATTTTTCGACTCATCCTATACCCATACTTATCAAGTAATGTAAGATTATTGTAATTTCGTAATTTTACGTAACATTACAAGCTGCAATTCATATGTTATTAGGTTAAGCAGAAAATATGATAAGTTCAATAACCTTAAAATTACTTTAACTTTTACAAAACTAACTAGTTTTTACTTGACGGCTATAGTGGCTACATACATACTGTATGTGAATTAAGTCGACATGAAGACCGCAAGAGCTGGGAGAAAATTGTGAACAAGGAGCAGAAAGCAGATTCCCATCATGTACTGAAATCATGGAAAACCGACTTTTGGATAGCCAGACCGTGATCAAACCTACGTCCTGCTGAATGCTTAGACTGAATGTTACTGCTCACCTTGATGATATGTCACATAAAACGCTAGCAACAGAACAATCTGCTGCTTCAGTAATCTTTACTCTTTTTTCCTGATACTGTCACAAATACCTACAAGTTGAAAACTGTCACGTTTCCCGTCAGTTAAGTACTTCACTCAATATTTCGGATATAACGGTAGAAGAATCTAAATAAATATCAGTCAACAAACTATATCATCCTAATCAACACGATTTACCACTTAAATAAACAGTAGTTTGAGTGATCTTCAAAATTCCCTAGTTATTTTTCAGTAGCTTTGCAACAGTTAGACTCATTCGTAGAATTATTATTTGATAGACAAACTCCTTAATTATTGTTGCTGATGGACTCTTTTAAACTAATTAGCATGGTCGCCAATGAAAATACAATTACTAGGGAGATTATCTAAAACCCTAATCCTTTTCAGAGAATAGAACCTGAGGAAGCTGCCAGTTCTCATAAAGGTACCGTTGTTATGAAATCATTTCAGACAGAGGTCCAAGAAAAATGAATATCTCAGCGCCCATACCTCCACGGTAAATAAAACGCATCGATTTCAACTAAATTTGCAGCTAGATAGACTTGTTGCTAGAGCATTAAAAACTAC
>JARYHS010014829.1:0-60440 GCA_031002005.1 Vandiemenella viatica
TCCATGTTTCGCTACCGTAAAGTGCTGTCCTCCACACAAAGAGTAATGAAAAGTTCTTTCTAATTCCCAGATCAATATTTGAAACAAAAAGGTTTCTCTTTTTCATGAAGGCTCTTTTTGCTAGTGCTATTCTGCTTTTAACATCATTCCTGTTTCTGCCATCGGTTGTAATTTTACTTCCCAACTAATAGAATTCCCTTACTTCTCCTATTGCATCCGATCCTACTTTTATATTTAATCTACTAGTATTGGTATCATTTCTGCTACATTTCATCACTTTTGTCTTGCTTTGATTTATATTCAGTCCAAAACCTTCCTTCAGTATTTTGTTCATGCCACTCAGTAACTTCTCAATATCATCAGCCCTCTCTGCTAACAAGACAATGTCGTCAGCAAATCGTAGCATACTGATTTTTTCTCCCTGAAAACTTATGCCACATGGAAATTTTTTTTGACTTTCTTCATTGCTTCTACTACATACAAGTTGAATATTAACGGGGATAGACTACAGCCTTGTCTCACACCCTTTTTAAATGATGCATGTCTCTCGTGACTTCTCTACTTTTATCATAGCCACCTTGATTCTTATATAGTTTATAGAGTATTCTTCTATCTCGATACTTTAGACCTGACTTCTTTAAAATTTTGAACATCTTGTCTCCACCTAACATTATCAAAAGCTTTTTCTAAATCAACAAATGCCATAAAAGTATCTTTGTTTTTCTTGATCCGCCCTTCAAGTATTAATCTTAAAGACAGAATTGCTTCCCTTGTACCGCTGATTTTTCCTAAACCCAAACTGATCTTCACCTACTATCTCTTCTACTACCCTTTCCATCCTTCTGTATATTATTCTGGTCAATTATTTTGAAGCATGTGATGATCGACTAAAGGTGCGATAATTCTCACATTTGTCGGCTTGTGCTATCTTTGGAAGAGTGAAGATGATATTTTTTATTAAAATCAGTTGGAATTTCTCCTGTTTCATAACTTTTTGATATCAGCTTGAATAATATTTCGATTCCTTCCTCTCCTAGAGCTTTAAGAAGTTCTGCAGGGATCTCATCAATTCCAACTGCTACTTGCTTTCAAGTCGTTCAGAGCTTTATTAAATTATGTCTCAAAACAGGATCTCCTAAGTCATCAATGTCGACATCGCCTTCCTTTTCCATTTCACTATTGTTCAAGTCGTCCCCAATATACAGTTTCTCAATGCATTCTTTCCATCGGTTAGCTCTATCTTCTGAGCTTAAAGAGGTTTCCATCGGCAGCTTTATTGTTCATGCCTATTTTCTACATTTCTCCAAACTTCTGTTTGATATTTCTATATGCAACATCTACTTTACCTACGACCATTTCCTTTTCTATTACTTCACACTTTTCTTGTATCCATTTTCTTTTGCTATTATGCATTTCCTATTTATTTGATTTCTAAATTGCCTGTACTGCTCTCTTCCTGCTTCATCCAGAGCATTTTGTACCTTCTCCTCTGATCCATCAGCTCCAAAATTTCTTCTGTGATCCTAGGTTTTCGGGCAACTTGTTCCCTAAAGCCTACTTTACCAGCTTTCATTATTTCAGTTTTTAATGCATTCCATTCGTCCCTCGGTTGAGCTCCTTTCAGAGTTACTTCTTAGACCCAAGTCTACTATTTCTGCAAAGCATGTGATGTTCGACTAAAGGTGCGATAATTCTCACATTTGTCGGCTTGTGCTATCTTTGGAAGAGTGAAGATGATATTTTTTATTAAAATCAGTTGGAATTTCTCCTGTTTCATAACTTTTTGATATCAGCTTGAATACTATTTCGATTCCTTCCTCTCCTAGAGCTTTAAGAAGTTCTGCAGGGATTTCATCAATTCCAACTGCTTACTTGCTTTCAAGTCAGTTCAGAGCTTTATTAAATTATGTCCTCAAAACAGGATCTCCTAAGTCATCAATGTCGACATCGCCTTCCTTTTCCATTTCACTATTGTTCAAGTCGTCCCCAATATACAGTTTCTCAATGCATTCTTTCCATCGGTTAGCTCTATCTTCTGAGCTTAAAAGAGGTTTCCCATCGGCAGCTTTAATTGTTCATACCTATTTTCTACATTTCTCCAAAATTCTGTTTGATCTTTCTATATGCAACATCTACTTTACCTACGACCATTTCCTTTTCTATTACTTCACACTTTTCTTGTATCCATTTTTCTTTTGCTATTATGCATTTCCTATTTATTTGATTTCTAAATTGCCTGTACTGCTCTCTTCCTGCTTCATCCAGAGCATTTTGTACCTTCTCCTCTGATCCATCAGCTCCAAAATTTCTTCTGTGATCCTATGGTTTTTCGGGCAACTTGTTCCCTAAAGCCTACTTTACCAGCTTTCATTATTTCAGGTCTTTAATGCATTCCATTCGTCCTCGGTTGAGCTCCTTTCAGAGTTACTTCTTAGACCCAAGTCTACTATTTCTGCAAATTTTTCTCTCGTGGCTAGATTCTTCACTTCCAGATCTGTTCTGCTACTACTGCTTCCTTTTTCGCTTAAATTTCAGCCTGCAGCTCCATTATTATCAAATTATGGTCAGAGTCTATGTCTGCTCCTGGATACGCCTTTACAGTCTAGAACTTGATTTCCTGAATCTCTGTTTGACCATGATATAATCTAGCCTGAATATCTGCCAATGTGTCCCCAGGACGTTTCTACGTGTAAATTCTTCTTGCATGGTTCTTAAACAGTGTGTTTGCACTACTAACTTATATCTTTCACAAAATTCTAGCAACCTGCTTCCTCGTTCATTTCTTTCTCCTAGACTCAAAACTTCCTACAGTATTCCCCTCTTTTCCTTCTCCCACTATTGCATTCCAATCACCCATGATTATTAAATTTTCCTTCCCCCTTTCACATATTGATTAATTCTTCAATTTCAGCGTATATTTTTTCTATTTCTTCGTCATCTACCTGTGATGTTGGCATATACACTTGTACTAATGTGGTTGGGACGGGCTTAGTTTCTAACCTCATCAAAATAATCCTGTCACTAAACTGTTCATAATAACTCACCCGTTTCCCTACTTTCTTGTTCATTACAAATCCTACACCAGTGACTCCATTGACAGCTTGTGTGCTAATTATCCTGTGTTCCCCAGACCAGAAATCCTGTGCGTCCTTCCATTTAATCTCACTAATTCCAACAACATCTAACTTAAGTTGTTCCATCTCCCTTTTTAAGTTTTCTAACCTACCTGCCCTATTCAGACTTCTAACATTCCACGCTGCGACTCGTAGAATGTTTCTATCCATTCTGATGACTCCTCCCTGAGCAGTCCCCACCCGGAGATCCGATTGGGGGACTATTTTACCTCCGGAATATTTCACCCAGGAAGAAGCCATCATGATATATGTAATTTGAGAGGATTACATGTCCTCGGGATACCCTTTGGGTCTTTAATGCAGTGGTTTCCCGTTGCCTTCTGCATCCCCATGCCGTTGATCATTTCTGATTCATCCGCCTTTAGGGGCCGTTTCCTACCCCAAGGGCAAGAGGGTGCCCTGAACCAATCCCCGCTCTTCCGCCCCCTTTCGGAGGCCGTTGGCAAGTAGTGGGTGATTCCTTATACCGGGAATCTTTCAGTCGCCAGAGCCTCGTCCGTGCAAACAGGGTGCACCACGTGAAGGAGAGGTTGACATTTGGTTGGAAAAGGCTAGTATAGCCTCTCCCAAACCCTTACACCCCAAAATTGTCCTAAACGGTCTTAAATTTGGTACACACATTCCTTAGGCGATAATATTTGACTAAAAGTGTATAACGTAAGCTCCGAACATGAGGAAAATGAAGGAAAATAACTCAAAATGTGGGTAGGTGCATACATGTTATTACGCAATAAATGCACGTTAATAGCTGTTGATATTTATTCCGAGTGTTTTTAAGTCTTCATTGTTGGACAAAAACTGCTTTACACAAGCAATATGTAGAAAATCGATAAAATTTACAATTTCTCCGTGCGTAGCTGAAATTTTGATTTCATTGTTAAAAGATATTGCATGGCAGTCTACCTTCCAGGGTAAAACATGGCGTCTATCATAACCAATATTTCATACAGAGCATTCAAGTTGGTTTAATTTTTACCTAATAGCAATTGTGGTTAGGTTGAAATGCAGAATGGACCAAGAATTAAGAGTTAGAAACACACAGAATAAATATCAACATGTAATAACGTGTATTTCTTGCGTAATAACATGTATGCACCTACCCACATTTCGAGTGATTTTACTTTATTTTCGCATATTCGAAGCTTACGTTACACACTTTTAGTCAAATATTATCGCCTAAGAAATGTGTGTATCAAATTTCAGACCGATAGGACAATTTTTGTAGGTTCCGAGTTATTAACGTATTACCGGCAAAATTAAGTTTGTGGGGAAATTGCACTCGAGAAATTTAAAATAAAAAACCAGAAATGGCAAAATAGACGTGTAAGGAAATTGCCTTCGGAGCATACGCTTCATCGCAAGTACAAATAAGTAATAATATGGTGCGATTGCATAAGAAGAAATAACAAGCCCGTAGCAAAATAATCAGCAAAGATCTTGATTCTGGAAGTTAAAAGAGAATTGGAAAGAAAAAAATGTGCGGACGAGGCTACAGATAGAGAGATTTTTTTAAGGAAAAAGTGTTTAAAATTGGTGGATTCTAAGGCAGGAAGGAAAACAAATGGTCTGAAGGGAGGAAAAAGATACATAGTGACTAGATGAAGGAGTACTGGAGGAAGAAAAAAGGGAACAGCAAAGAAGATAGCATCGAAATTGTCCCGTAATCTTTAGAAGACCCTATTGGGAAACGGAGAAGGTTAAATTATCTTTTTTAGGTATCCGTACGTTTTGAAAGAAAGACATTACCCTCACGGATTCACTCACTGATTGCTCTGTCTCTCTTCTGTCCGTCCGCCAATTCTTCTGAACGTTTAAACTTAGAAAAATTTTACTCAACTTAACAGAAAATATAACATAAAATTTGGAAATGTATTTCTGTATGGAATGCCATGGTCTCGTAACGGATTTACAAAGTAATCCTACATAAGACTAGGATTCGTATTTTGGAAGGTATATGTCGAAAAGTCACTATTACCGCGTAACTGTATTCACGAAACTTGGAGTATTAACACATGTGTGAGGGTAGAAAATAGAGTCATATTTCCGCAAAAGCACAGTGTGGGTTGAATGGGGTGACCCGAAGCCTGGAAATAATATAAGTTAATTAACGTTACATCAACGTAATTATAACATACACTAGCGGCTAAGCCCGTCAAATATGACGGCTGAAAGGAAATTTCTGGCAATTCATTTCTCTGCGGTTGCCTAAATAAACAGAATCGTTGTTATGTAATGCTCATAACCTTATTCTGTAATTTGTATATATTTCGGTCGTAGTTTACACAGCGATACAGAAGAAACTTGTACTGAATGAATGATGTCAGAATTAGGGAACCAATGTAATTAAAAATAAATTAGGAATCCTAAAAACCTTATCCTATAGCGCGTGATATTGGTTTTATTCCTGGTCCAGGTCTCATTCAGCACGATAAATACAGAACTACTTCCATCCGTATAAAAATACCGTAACTTCAGTAACTCGGCGCTTATGAAAAACAGCTTAAATTATTTATAAAACTAAATTCATTGTGAACTATTCTGTAAAAAGTGCTGTCATTCTTGTCCCATCTGAATTTGGACATAACCACAACTTCTACTAATATTGCTGTTCAAAATTCATAGCTTTTATTGCCCTTGTACGAATACATTCGCTGTGTTTCGATCTAAATTTGACCCACTGGAATATATTTACATGTATCTGATATACTTATAATTAATATGTTAATTTAAACGCCGTACATGCTATCATTTCAGTGTTTTGTCAAATAATTCTTTCGATTATATTATAAAAGTGACTATATCGAATATAAATATCTTCTAAACCCGTCAAAAATGACATCTCGAAAGCAGTAAGTTAGCAATTCGATTCTTCGCTAACTAAATAACGCTCATAATCTTGAAAATGATGTAATTTAAATATTGCTTAGCTTACTATAACAACGGTATCGCTCTACAGAGAGTATAAGCAAAATCAACATGTAATGAATTTTAGTACTGGCAGCTCATTTACTAGTGGATGCTCAGCTAAATAGATCCGTTATTAAATAACGTGCATACCCTCGAACAACATCTCCGGTCGTTGTTGGTTGTGCAGCGGAGGCGGGAAGCGTGACGTCACAGTGTAACAGACATCGCTACATCGTGACCAAGACTGTTATTCTATAGGCATAGAGGTAATATACGATATGGTAGATATTGGAGTTACACAACATGACCGAACCGACAGTGAACTAATGTAACTTCAGTTCTATGTGCCAAGTGTATTTCCGTCTGTGAAAGGTGTAGTTTATGAGACAGAGGTTAGGTTTCGTTTCTACATCTTGCTTTGCGACTTGTTGACGTCGAGGTCATTAGAGCGGGGAAGGAATTTGGCAGTGGCCTTTTGAGGAAACCATCCCGGTATTCGACTGGAGTGATTAAGGGAAATCATGGAAAACCGGACGGGATTTGAACCCCCGTCCTCCATAATGCAGGCTCCGTCGTACCGTCCCAGCATTCAGCGGCAAACCGCATAAAACCTGCAATCAGGAAGATCGGAACGCTGGGTCCAGAACTCGATCTTGGTGGTTAGGGAGCGTCCATTAACTACGTGGCTCATTTTGGCCTCCCCTCCCTCCCTACCCACGAAGCCTGACGTGGCTTCTGTCCCGACACTCTGCAGCCCCCCCCCTTTTTCCCTGTCTCCGTGAAGCACGTAGTGTTTTCCCTTATTAATTCCAGAAGACATTTTTTGCCGACAGACTATCATTGAAATTGTTTCATGTATATTGAACACAACTGATACGCACATCATTTAATTGTTTATAGATATTCTGTATGAAATGATATAATCAGGGATACCTTTCTTCTTGGGGTGTTAATAAAATCATTCACCTATCTCATTCAGTACAGTTCATTAACTGAAAAAATATAACAGACTGTACCTGCCGCGTAAAAAAAGTAAGAGTAGTTACATTTTCTGTTTCCTTTCTTTCTGCATTGCCGGGGAATTTTTCTTTCATGTGTTTAAAAGATTTATATATCTCATTTGATAACGAATATCTGTTGGAAAAACATTTTCAATAAGCCTCGTAATGTTTCTTGTACAGCACCACACTCTGAGCTTGAAAGAACACTTCAGCGAACACTACATTTAAACTTGCACTGATATTCACCTGACACAACAAAGTCGGAAATAAAAAAATGCACTTACTTGTCTCTTTTCGGGTTTGCACTGAGTTTTTTTGCTGGTGTCGCCAACGTTTCGGCAACAACCTGTAGCCTTCGTCAGGGCTTCTGTCTGTCTCGCCGTCTGGTACTTTTTAATAAACTTGAAAACTTAATAAAAACATTCTCCCTATCTCTTTCAGTACAGTTTATCAACTGAAAAAATAGTTTATTAAAAAGCACCAGACGGCGAGATAGACAGAAGCCCTGACGAAGGCTCCAGGTTGGTGTCGAAACGTTGGCGACATCATCAACAAACGCAGCGCAAACCCGAAAAGAGACAATTAAGTGCAATTTTTCAGTAATGACGCCTGCAAAAAGTGTGAAATTTTATATTAAAGTCAGAATTATTTGATCAACGAGCGGTTCGGTTATACGCGGGCGCTCCGAGTCAAAACAGCTTTATTTCAAACCACCAAAAAAAACAAAAAAAAACAAAAAAAAAAAAAAAAAAAAAAAAAATAGGAAATGTCACTGCCTTGGAAAACCCCTGGTGACATTTTCAACGGATGTTCCGTTTCGACTGGCTTCGTAGTCTCTCAGCCTGTACCGAAACAGGAAACAAGAGGTTAAATAGATCAAATAAGGAACCTCGCTAATGCCTGTATCTATTACTTCTTCTACCCTCCTGTTAGGGGCTGTGAAGTACAGAGTGGAATTTAGTTTGGTGCAAAACACCCTCTGCCGCCCACAGTTTTCTCCATTGCAGGGTTCAGATAGAAAACTGTCATAATTGTCCGGTAACCATTGACCATCCGTTTAAAGACATTATGTTCATCCACTAATAGCTTCATAGTCTCTACATCCAGGCAGCCTCGTTCTGCATCGATGAATCAACAGAGAGATGAGTCCATCACGTGATTGGTTCGAACACAAGCTTCAAATCGTATTGTTATATATCGTCATCACCGTCATGTTAATATACATCTTTTACATTTTCTTTTTAAATTAAAAAAAAGTAATGCATGTCCGTGGTAGCGTGCCTCGTATGCCTCCACAAACAACCATAGATACATATTTGAGTGCGTATCGTGAAACAGTGACAGATAGTGTCGTTCTTCACAGCAGAGTATCACTTCACTTGATGAAAACAGCGAAACGAGCTGTTGAAACGTCATGCACAGTGGAATTTATGTGACTCAACACCAGTGAAAACTGTGTAGACGTAGTGCAGACTGTCTGCTATTTGAGCAAAGTGTGACGATCAATACTAATAATACGCGAGATTGGTCACTGTGTATCACGCGCCCGGACTTCGTTGATGGGCAAACAAAGGCCAGAGATGATTTTCTTTATCGCGCTAAAGAATTTAGGTCACCTTTTCATGTCTCTGTAATTTCCCAAAATGTTTTAAAATCCTAATTTACTCTATTATAATAAATGCAAAAGTAACTCTGACTCTCTGTCTATATGTTACGTTTTCACGACTAAACAGCTAAAGCGATCTTGATGAAATTTGGCAAGGAAACAATATGTACTGTTAGGGTGGACATAGTATATTGTTTTCGGGATAAATAAAATATTTTGTCACGAAATTTTAAATACTAACCGAACGGTGACATACAGGCAGCAACTTCGTGTAATTCCGACCACATGCTTCTTGGGATAGATTTTACGTTACTTACAGCTTTCTGCTTCAGATTCTACCAATAAAATTCCAATTCCACGGTTTAGAAGTAGCGGGTAGCAGCCAGTCAACCACAAAGAAAACAATGTATCCGCAAATTAATTGTTAATAGTTTTTTTTTTGTTTATTTATATCAGGTAGACGTAGAGAGAAATAGGTATAATATTACTACAAATCCAAAGTTATGAACGTTATTTAGTAACAGTAGTGCATAGATAACCAACTGCGAAGAAATGGATTGCTAGAGCATTGCCTTGAAGTCTTTTTTTACTTGCCTAGGGGCTACGCCAGTGCTGCCAATTCTACGGATTTATCAGTAGATCAACGGATTTTTATAAAAAGTTAGGATTTTCGGATTTTGTTAAAATATCTACGCATTTTTGATACCTTTACTATTTGTTGATTTTTCCTTATATTTGGGTTTTTTTTTTTTTTTTTTTTTTTTTTTTTTTTTTTTTTTTTTTTTTTTTTTTTTTTTTTTTTTTTAAAAACTTTTAGCGTATAGTGTTAATGCATTTCAGAATTGTCAATAATTGTGAATCGTTTCCTTGTAACCACTCGTGTGAAGTGTGAACCAACGATTGAAATAAAGCTCATATTTTGTTTGATTATAGATTTCATAGATCTTAAAACATCGTTATACAGAACTATCGGCGCACTCTATGCACGGTGGCACGGCTTACAAAGCAGTACCCTCCGTGAATCAAAGGGATCGCAGTTTTTAACATTTCCTTTTAGATAAGATATGCTAAATTTAAAGTCAACAAAGAAAATAAAAAAGAATAGGAAAGCAGCAGCAGTGATGAAAGTGACGATGTATAAAAAAATTCAAAGATATTTCTCACTTTCAACGTAGAATATTATCTTGTATTTCGAATTTTACTTGTAAATAGAAGCAATGAAGAAAGTCAAAGAAAAATTTCCATGTGGCATAAGTTTTCAGGGAGAAAAAATCAGTATGCTACGATTTGCTGATGACATTGTCTTGTTAGCAGAGAGTGCTGAGGATATTGAGAAGTTACTGAATGGCATGAACAAAATACTGAAGGAAAATTTTGGACTGAATATAAATCAAAGCAAAACAAATGTGATGAAATGTAGCAGAAATGATACCAATACTAGTAGATTAAATGTAAAAATAGGATCGGATGCAATAGGAGAAGTAAGTGAGTTCTGTTACTTGGGAAGCAAAATTACAACTGATGACCGAAGCAGGAATGATGTTAAAAGCAGAATAACACTAGCAAAAAGAGCCTTCATGAAAAAGAGAAATCTTTTAGTTTCAAATATTGATCTAGGAATTAGAAAGAACTTTTTAAAACTCTATGTGTGGAGCACATCACATTACGGTAGCGAAACAAGGACTTTAGGAATACCGGAAAGAAAAAAAAATTGAAGCATTTGAAATGTGGTGCTGCAGAAGAATGCTGAAAATTACGTGGACAGACAAAGTAAGAAATGAACGAGTTTGAAAATGATGGGTGAGAAAAGAAGTTTATGGAAGAAGCTTACAGAAAGAAGAGACAGGTTGGTAGGTCATATTTTGAGACATGATGGATTGGTTAATTTGCTGGTGGAGGGAACAGTCGAAGGTAAGAACTGTAGAGGAAGACACAGATTAGAATATATGAAACAGATAATTGAGGAAGTGGGTTGTAATGGGTATGTAGAAATGAAGAGGTTAGCACAGGATAGGAAGGGATGGAGGATTGCATCAAACCAGTCGAAAGACTGACGACAGTAAAAAAAAAAATCCGAATTTTAAAGACATGGAAATAAAATGTATTCTTAATTCGACTCTCAATAATTATTGTTTCTGTTCAAAGTCGCAAGGCTGGCAGCAGTGGGCTATGCTTTACGTTGTTACTTTCATAGAAGATGAAAACATCCGCTCTACTCGCGGTGACGTGACGCCGTTGTGCTATCTCGTTGGCAGCACGCGTGTATCTGGTGGTCGTTCTTACCGCAGTACCCACAGCGACGGCTCTGGAACGACCTCGTGGTGGATATTAGCCGTGGCGGGAATATCAGCCCTGCGGTCTGGCGCACTGAACAAAGACTGCAGCCGGGGTTGGTGGGTTGGGGCGATAATGAGAGGAAAGTAATGAGGCGGCGAGTGGGGGGGGGGGGGGGGGGGGGAGCGGAGTGCACCGGACCGTGAACTGATAGCGGCCCCGCCACAAAGACCCCCGCTGATTGGCCGCCTCGCCGTAACTTCCAGTTACGAGCTTAATCCCGGCTGCAGCGAATTATCCCATTAACAGAGCAGAATCACAAGTATCGAATCTCGACCGAGCGTTTAATACCATCACGAAATTCTCTCCGTGTGTGCTGGGATCGTTCGAATTTTAAATTAAAATTTGAATCTAGATCCCAATAAAAGAAACGAATGCAAAGGTTGGTACCACTGCCCAGCTTGCGGGAACCAGCACCAGCAGCAATCTATTGAAATGTTTGGCAAGCAGCGTGTAAATTTACTTCTTTAGGTAGAAGTGCATTGAAGTGTATAACATAGCACAAATAAACCTCTGGCCTCGCACTCAGGAGGTTACAATCCCCGTCCGACCATCCAAATATCCGGTTTATATGGTTTCTCTAAATTAAGCAATAATTTCTTGAACTGTATAGTAAACATTTCGTCAAAACACTTTTTTAATATTATCAACCTCTTTCCAACACTCACGCTAATTTTTTTTCCAACTGGTTTTATTTGTGCTTGATTTTTATATTATTTGAAATACTTTCCCATAAAAATTTTAGAGATCTGTCTAGATTTCTAATGGATGTAAGAGTATGCTTATGATATGTAAGTTGTAAATAATATTTCCAGGACAGGGATACAAAAACGAGAGCGCTGACTGCAATAATAATTATTGTTCAGTACATTTAAGAAGGGATATTAATTTCATGCGTGTGATGGGGTTCACTTGAGGTACATTTTGATATTCAATTACAGTTTTTGAGGTATTATTCCGTGAGATAACCACGAACAAGTTAGAGTTTCGAAACTGTACGAGATAGTTGCTTAAGTATTTTTTTTTCGCAATAACTGTCGAACCCCATTACTTTTTTATGTATTATTTAACGCGATGGTCACATTCAGACAGCGATTATTTTGTACCTCACATTCTATTAGGATCACAAAGGAATGTGCGTACATCTACTAGTCTACTAGGTTTCTATAAATACGTTCAAAGCTCCTAAGAAAATTAAGCGTATGCAATTGTTTTTTATTCTTGGATACGTTGCTGGATATCCCCTCTATAATTACTTGATGTCATTAACGTAAAAAAATATAGGAAAATTCAGATGATAAGTGATTAAGGACACAAAGCCGTCCTGTAAGTAGGTTTGTAGGTCACACACTGCTCTTTGATCCACCAGAAAATCTCGTACGAAGTCAATGAACAACACGCAGAATACTCTGTAGTGACACAAGAAGTAACTCTAGTTTGATCTGAAATTTCTGTAACGTATCGTCTTCGTTAGTGTTTTCCGAACTCCAAAACTGGAAACGTATTTGCCGTGCATACACAAACTAATAAAGCGATAAATTATTGTTACAACCATCGACACGAGAAAAGAAGGAAACTGTTACAACTCTGTCAAACTGACTGAAAATTTTTGTATTCAGGTATTACCGTATATACCGTTCGACTTTTTCCACACCTTCTCTTCAATCATTATCATGAAAAGTAAGAAAATTCTGTAAATTGTTATTGTATACTGAGTTTGACCATTGGTAATTAAAAGGTATGATTTGGTATGATGCATACAATATACAGTAATACATTTTCCAAAGATCCAAAAATAAGAGACTGGTTCTATGGTATGTTCTCAATTTATAGATAAACAATTGCGTAACAAAATAGATATATACACCAGAAGAAGCACTGTCACAGCGTACATGGTACATTAATTACGTACACTACATATATACAAACTACTGGCAATTATCTTGCGAATACCTTAGAAATAAATTCTTTTTTGAGATATGCTGGAATATTTATAAAATAAATATGTCCGAATGTCTCAACATGTACGTAACTTGGACCCAAAGACTTATTAAAAATTCTTATTTTCTGCGTGATGCCGAAACAAACAAATATTCCAAATACAAAATTATGTATGTGGTATGTATTAATACGCGGGTGGTACATGTGTTGATTATCGAGCAGCAACTTAAACAGGTATTGTCATCAGGTTGAAATGCAGCCTGGACCCAAATATGAACTGGCATTGTTTATCACAGCATCCAATTCGCCCCGTTCTGAGAATTTTTCGGGTTTATAGATGTTAGTTTACTTCTGGAAATGGCTGGTGCCAAATTAATGAAACTTGGTACGCATGATTCACATTATCATACTCTGCTTTCCTTCTGTGTAGTAATAGTAACTAACCCACAGCTGACGCCAAATACTATCTCCTCATAACTAAGGGAGCGTCCATAAACTACGTGCTCGGTCTAGAGGGAGGGGGGAGAGGAGGGGGGTTGGCTGGAAGGCTACACTACGTTACTTGGGGGGGAGGAGGAGGGGGGGGGGCGAGCCTGTCCACGTAGCTTTCCATTTATATTATTTTTCACAGTTAAAATGAGGTACAGAACAGACAACAGCATGCGAATATTAATTTCCTTCATTTAATTACCTCCGTTTTTAATTTAAAATAGTCTGACAAGAGAAAACGGGACGAAATGTGTACTAGAATCAAAAGGGCAAAACAGCTACGTGCTACGAGGGAGGGGGGGGGGGAGAGACAAAAGCTACGTCGGGCTACGTGGGGGGGGGGGGGGGGTTAACAGGAGGCCAAACTGGAGCTACGCGGTTTATGGACGCTCCCTTAATAGAAGGTTCGGACTGGGATTGCCTTCTCAGTCGAATCTAACTGTCAACTGCGTATTATCAAACTCATTGGGACATAAATTAACTGTCCCTGGATGCTATAGAAACTGCAATATTGATGAACACTGTTCGTATACAATAGCATTTCTAATTTCTATCTGGAAAAAATATTTAAAAAAAATTGGTTTGAGGATGGCAACGGGCACCACTGGCGAAACGTTCTTGCTAAAAAAAAGTTATATAAATAATAATCAGAATGACGGTAAAGTTTTGCTTTCATTTGTGGACATTGTGTCACAGACATGTATGGCATTGTGCAGAATACGTGATGCATACAGTACAGCACATGGCGACGTTTTGTTCCATTCAGTCAACCGCATACAGAGTGGTATGCAGTCACCGTCGGACGACAGATAATGGAAACCAAACAGCGGAGCATTCGGCCGCAGTGTATGCGGAGACTTCACAGGGATTGGCTGTTAGCTGCCTCGACTACCCAGCGCAGACAAAGCAGAGTGTTTGACTCCAACAGTGCTGAACGGAAAGGTGACAGTGACACAGTACTGCTAAACACCTGTGTTATGTAGCGAGACGGTTAAAATAATACTAAGTATAATAATAGGAAGATAAACTACTAATCAGGTCACCAAAGGAAACGTAACTGTGTTATCTGTTTTCATAACTGGAGATTTAACCAACATATTAAGGAGAGAGTACAACATTGCGAATGGTTGAGGGGACGTTAAAACGGGCTGCTTCCTCCTGGCCTTGGAATGAGTGTGTCTGTGTCGCCTGGTAATTGCTTTAAACAATTAACTACACTGAACTCGTTCAGTATTTATGGAAAAAATTTAATATTAACATGTTACTTGATAATTATAAACTAAACTTACTGATCACTATTTGGGATAAATAATTATAGTGAAAACAAGGAATGGCATAAAAACTATTACAGAACATTACAGAAATAATTGAATGAGAGACAAGTATTAGATACCCAAAAAGTAATAATAGGACTGAACGTACATAAAAAGAAAAAATCAAAATCAAATAGTTACAGAAAAAAACAGCAACAAAATAATAGGGGTAAAACGAAGTAACTACTAAGGTGGATTAAACTAAGAACATCATTGCTGATTACATTCATAAAAGAACGATGACACACACACATATTAACAACGGGAAGCCTTCTCAATTGTTGCGGAGGATTAGCACATTCCAAAGATAACGCCTACACCTGGGTACCACGTGAGTGGCACACTAATGTGAACACTATGGCGAGTTTTTTTTTTTTTTTTCCTACAGAATAGCCGACAATCTTGTACTGTACTTATTGGATTCCGATATCGTGCGCTAAGGAAAATAGAAAAACGTTATTCCACAACTTCTGAAAAAATGGCAAGTGTATATATACCTTAGGGGTAAAGTTTGGTTATTTCAACAACGTTTGGCAAAGACCGAAAAAGAAATTTCTGTAACATTTTCGTTCATAATTTGTAATGCTCACAATCGTGCATCAGCTCAGTTAATTAAAACAGTCTACTTGATCAAATGAAAGCAGATTGGAATAATAAGGGCAAAAATTGACTTAACACATCATACAGATAGGAACAATTAAATATTTCAATTTATCTGGAAAATAATAGAAATTAAATCATTATTATAGTTGCGAAAGATCTATTTAGTATGGTAATTTTGGTAAAATTGTTTCAACCAGTAACCTGATTTGGTGGATTGTGTTCGGACTTGGACTTTCGTAATTGATGGGGGGGAGGGAGGGGAGGAAGATGGATCATGGTTTCTCAGAGTTTGTATCACAAATGCAAGTATTCCTACGGGAAGACTTCTTTACGCTGAGCTATTTGCAGATTTCAGGATCTCTGAAACGAGATGTAAGCGCATATCGCCATCCTCAAGGGTTACGGTAGGCTTATGTTATGTTACAACTATCTCTCTACTGATGATGCCATATACCACAAGGGCGAAACGTATTTGTGAATAAAGATCAAACAAAAAGGTTTTCAACAGACGGCTTTTAATATGGGTACAGGAATGATATAAATGTCAACAAAAATCTAAATAATTTATTTGAGAATTAAAATAAAAAAGATTAGTGCTACTAGCAAAGCGAGCCGTCAACGAAAACAACAATTGTTCGTAATGGATTATCCACCCAAGATTAAAATAGAACTGCACAGAGGCTCTTTACAATTTACGGAACACTTCTGAGTGTGAAAATTCAACATAAATAATATTTATCAGTTGGAAACTTCTAATGCACTCGTCTATTTATTTTCATTTTTTGCTTCCGACTTCACGCTTCGTCAACGTTGAGGTTATTAGAGGCGGGAGATGACTGGAGACAAGTAACAGGAAATAACTCGACTATGGTCTTTAGGAGGAACCACTCCGACCTTTGCTTGGAATTGATTTATCAGTATTCTGTACCAAACAAGCGAGTCTTTTGATCTACAAATATAGTGATACACAAGTCACAACGATATTTAAGTTCCTTCTTGTTTTGTAAACAAGTGGAATCGTTATTTCGTTGTAGAAGGAGTCAGAAAGAAATTGTTGTTACAAGAGGATAACTTATAGAAATTTAATTTCATACTGAGCGCAATATACGAGCAATGCGTGTGTGTTTACTGTGTATAAAGACTGACACGCAGAGAAAACAAAATGAAAGGTAAAAAAAGAATGAAAATTAAACAAACAAGATAGTCATCGCAGACAAATGAGTTGCTGAAGGCGCACTGTACTACATCTAGTTGGCATTGTTTTTTCAGATGTCTCTAGTAGAAAATACTTTGTTAAAAAAGTAGAGATGTGCAGATATCCTCCCTAAATAAGATCATAGAGAACGTTTCTTTGCTTATGATGAATGTATGAGAGGTGAAATACGTACGGCAATAAAAAATAGTTCTTTGTTAATAATTAAAACGGAGGTACTTCATATGCATAATAATAACTTCGTTAAGAAACAACTGGCATGCTGGAAAAACGAAGAGAGAAAAGAGACAAAAAAAAAGTAAAATAACGGAAAGATAAAGCAACATTTTAGTGAGATCATCGTAACGGTGCTACATTCTCGACTTACTAGCTTTGCCTGCAACTTTTGCTTGCGTCATAACCCAGAGTAAAAGTGAAAGGTGAATCTTATGTATGAACTTTCCACCGTCCCATTTATTCGGGTTTCCTCTCTGATAGTTTTGATTTATATATTCCATATATTTTGAAGTATTGTGACTGAGAAAAATTATGAACTAAGTATTCAGTTTTTAAAAAAAAGATATTTGAAAATAAGCTATATCAATATTAATATAAACAGAAACCAAAAATCAAATTCGAAAACTCGGTTTTATGAAAACCAGAACTTAATGTGATAAATGTTTGCTGGGATTATTAAATTATTAATACTTTGTACGAGCGATGTAACAACTAAACATCGTGGAAAATTAAACAAAAAAAAAAAAAAAAACAAAAAAACAAAAAAAAACAAAAAAAAGGCAGTAATTTGAATATATCCAAATTATTTTAATTATTATTTTACTTAATTTCGATGGAGCAGTCGCTTCATTGCTAATTTCCTTAAATACCCATTTTTTACCTTTTCTTTTCCCACCTACATTTTCCCCTAAATCAATTTCAACTTTAATTTTTTTTCGTTTCTGTTAAGTTATTAATCTTTTTTAATGTAATAACAAACAGCGCGAACAATATACTGAATAAATTTGGTCGATAAAATCAGCAGAAAAATAAATAAAGAAAAGTAATAATATGTTTACTTAAGTAAACGTGTACTGTCAGTGAATTAATGTGGAAATGGATACTAACATGAAGTTAAATTTATATTATATGAGATATAGAACCAGTTGTAGACAAGAAGTAAGTGAATTAATGTGGTCCTTCCTTAAGTAACGATTTTTGAGATAAATGGGACTTATCAACACAAAAAAGACAGTTTGATAATTTTGTTAAGATTTTTTAAATTATTGGAGTATTTGTATTTGGTGGCGTTTGCAATTTGTGCTCGATATTGTATAAAATATATTTGGTGAGGATCTTTTGAGATCAATAACAATAATAATTTCTTGCCCCAGCGCCTGGTCAAATAGATCCAAAAGGCATACTACAAATTTGAAGCTAGTTCCTAACCTTTACAAAATGCGAAAACCAAATCAAAACCTTTTCGATACTTTTTGAGTGATGACATTACAAACACACACACGGTAACTGTCCGGTACATATTTATGTACGTAGAAATGTTCTTTCGTATTACGTTATGGGAGAAGTCTTGGAGATATCTAACGTTTACTAATATGTCTTATTTAATTGATTCGCTTATTTACCTCACTGAAGGATTAGCTTTCTTTTTTTTATTATTAATTTTTTTTTACTTATGGCTTTACGCCTCGTCGACGTCGAGGTCATTAGAGGCAGGATGGGATTGGGGACAAGGAACGGTAAGGAATTCAGCCATGGCCTTTTGAAGGAAGCATCCCGACATTCGCCTGGAGTGATTTGGAGAAACCATGTAAAACCCAAATCTGGATGCCCGGATGGGGATTCGAACCCGCGTCCTCCCGAATGCGAGGCCAGAACGTTAAGCACTCACCCACCACGCTCGGTTTAGCTTTAGTATATAACTGTGTATAGACGCATTCAACATCAAAAACAGTAGCTCTTAATAAGCTTCCTGAATAAGTATGACTATAATACAACCAACAGACATGTTCTCCTCTTCGTTTGTCCTCAATTTCAGGAAGCAAAGATTAATGTTCATTTCTGGTGTAAAGGATGTGTCAGTAAAGAAATCTTACAGTGAGACAATATATTTGCAAATGACATAGCTTGTGTAAGTCGTTATTGTTGCAAGTTCAGTGGGTGTACACATGGGCATTGAATCTGGAACTTTAAGAATTGCCTGACGCAAAAGACGATGAGCTGATAGTGAAATACATGCACGGAACAAAAACATATGCAGTGCTATAAAGCAGTAAAAATCGCCGACGCTGGGAATACTATATCTAAACATACAAACGTTAAGCAATGGAAAATGTAAGCAGTTCAATAATTAAACAAAAAAAAATTCGTTGAGGAAATTGTAGCAGTAAAGTGAAATAATTGCATATAAAAAATCTCAACAGATAGAACGGCTGACGATGTTTCTGAGAACGAAATGTAATGCATTTGGTGAAAAATGAAAAGAATACAAAAATTCGTTGTATTGCTGTAATATCAATTATTTATCCAATTTGTATATTTATTCTGTTCTTCTCTTCTTCTTCAAAAAGTTAATTTTGTTCATTTAAACTGACTGATGTTGTACGGAATTTTGAAAGGAGTAAATAGTGGAAATAATATTTAGCAATTTTGTTTAAGGTCATAGAGAAGTAATTCCTTCAACCCATAAATTAAAAATTGATATCAAATTAAAATTAAGAGGGCGTTCAGGAGTATTGTAGTTTTAGAGGGCTTCTGTCGAGGACATCAGAGTTTCGTGAGGACTTCTCCCTAGACCCTCCGCGGAGGATTAAGCGAAAAAAATTGGCCGCATTAATCATTTTTATGGATAGCTCATTTATCTTCATTATAAAGCAGTTTATACAGAAATATGAGATTCAGCAGCGCATCTGCGACCCGCGGTTTAAGCCTAAACTGCACAACAGAAACTCATAACTCCTGCTGTAAAATATACAACAGCAGTTTAGTAAACAGAGTTCCTGTGATCGTGGTATACGAAGCGATACTAATGAGTTTTTATATGGTAACGCATTCTTTAATAAACTTTAAAAGAAGATTAGCTGATATCTTAGATAATATGACCATAATTTTCCATTCAAAAGACAAACTATCTTTAAAGGAAAAAGTTTTTAATATATGTTTTCAGTCCGTTATGAGAAGCAGTGATTAGACTCATACAACAACTTTACTAACAATGGTACGAGTATAACGTGAACACCAAGCCAAAGATGCTCCTCCTGTGCCGTCTTCTTGGGTTATACTATGATACAGCCAAACAAAACTAATTGTTGTATACTGTGCAAAAATAAATTTAGAATGAGACAATATTGTAGTTACCATATCACTTCAGCCTTTCTCTCTGTGACCAACTTGAGAACCAAATAATATCGGTGTCTGAATAAGAATGTATTTTAAATTAGGAATTCTTTGAAAAATAAACGAAAACCAGAATTTTTTGATTTTCTTGTTACTTCGCATAACCCACCGTTAACAAAACAGAAGAGACTTATTTTGGCACTGTCGCTGCGAATCTGTCTTTCCATCTAAATTCCTGTTGCGACATTCGGTTGAGTAAGCGGTAAAGGCAAAATTATGATGCCGAGTAAGAAGGAGGGCTGCTCATCATTTTGGTTTTCTTCTCCGCGCATGGGAATTTCCACGTAGTATTACTGCTGACTATGAAGCTAGGATTCTCGCCATTTCAAAGTGTCGAAAAGTCTGTAAAAGTGGCATATAACGAGACCAAAGTAGAAAAAGTTACAAGAGTACTAACCTGATTCGTGTGTATTTGTATGTAGGCGTATGTGTGTGTGATGTATATACATGCACCAGTGGGTGAGATTCTTTGTATGTACGAAAGGTAAGTGCACGTATGTATGTTGCTCCTTATATGAATATGCAATTTACATTTGTATACTTTTTAAACAATAGTTAATTATGTGTAGATTATTTTCTAATCCTCACCTAACAATGTATGTATGTGTATGTAGAAGTATGTGCATCTGTTTATGTGTATCCGTATATGTAAGTTGTTTGTATATGTGTTTTGAAATGTCAAGCTATTTTTGTGTATGTTTTGTCAAAAAAAAAAAATTGGGTAAAAATTTTGCACTACCACGCCAATAAAATTCATAATATATTCAGTTCGATGTTTAGTTATACTCTATAGTATTGAAATTTTACGGTATTTTTGTTTATTTCGATCACCACAGGCAAATTTCTATTTAGTATTTCTGCATATCATGCAAAAATCCTAATTAGAAATTATTTTAATTTATTATTAAATTAATTATTTGGGTTTATTAAATGCGATAGTTGTAAATTAAATTTTTTTACATTCCAGTTACAAAATGAATAAGATAATCTTTGCTTTGGTTATATAACGCTAACTTTCAAACAGTGTACATCACATAATACCTGTATTTAATGTTTTGAGAATGTATACGTGAGAGTTTCTGTGGTGGCGAGTTTTTAAGAAACCTTCAAAAACGAAAACTCCAAAATTTACTAATGTCCAGTAGAAACTGACACAAGCACTTACCACATTAAAAATGCATTAAAAATGTACTAATATTGAGTTTGAAAATGAGAATCACTTCTCGAAACGCGTCACGCATAGCGTAAATTAAAACATCATCCAAAGTAACTGTTTTGCAGTAAAATTATTTGCTTATCAGTCAATTGAAAAAAGTTACAGATCAATTTTATGAATAATTGTAACGCCAATGAAATTGAAATTGTTGTTTTATTTTCCGAACGCATTTCGCTTCATTTGCGAAGCATCTTCAGCGGTTCTGGCTGCGGGTATTTAAACATATAATTACATTAGTTCTATTTTACAATTTAAACATGAAAATTGTGGTACATACAGATTTAAGCTTACTTACAATTTTTTTTTGTCACATACGCTTAATGTTTGTAGCTGCAGTATATATTACACATGTTGGTTGCATCTTTGTGATTATTTGCGTAGCACTGTAATACATTGAGTTCTGATGGCTTACGTTTATTTACTGTACATCGCTGATTAGCAGGTTTGTTAACCGTTTGTCTTCTGTTTTTTCGGTGAGTGGCACGCTTTTAAATATGTGTTCGTGCTTAGTTTGGTGTATTATTTTTACTGGCTGTGTCTTATTGTGGTGGATGGTTGTGTTTATTATTTGATTTTAAGCACTGTGTATAGTGTTGAGTCCGTCAGGTTCGTGTATTCGTTTATTATGTTCTTTTCTATACTATACAATTATAAGCATATGTGACCAAAGAAAAATTTAAGTAAGCTTAAATATGTAGATACCACAAGTTTCATGTTTAAATTGTAAAATAGAACAAATGTAATTATATGTATAAATACCTACAGACAGAACCGCTGAAGATGCTTCGCAAATGAAGCGAAACCAGTTCGGAAAATAAAACAACAATTTCAATTGCATTGGCGTTACAATTATTCATAAAATTGGCCCTATCGCAATTGAGGAAATGGCCCACAAAATCCAAAAGTTAAAAGTTACAAAGTTTCATAAGTCCATTTTTTATGGATAAAGATTTCTTCAAGGAGTCTGTGGACGCTGTGGGTTTTAACGGCTGTGGTTACGCATGGTCTTGGTTGATACGTTTGCAGATTGTATGACACCGTAACCTTTGTGCGTCGTCTTATTTCACAAGAATAAAAATTTGCTTATACAAGGAAAACATCACTTGATTTTGTTAGTACGCTTTATCGTATTTAAACTTATGAATTCAGATCGGTTCTTCCATCCTTTGCCTAATTTTTAAAACCTCAGATTTTGTCATTTATTTATCCCCATTCAATGAATTTTGATGCACACTTTTTTTGTATAAACACACAAACTCAGTCATAACTTTTACATCACGAAGCTGTACTTATTAATAGGATTAATATTTTTACCATCTAATCTCTTTTCAATTCGCAACATCTTCCAATTAAAAACGATAGCAACTATTCTCTCTGATCCAAAGATTATTTTCGTTTGCGCGGACTCGACAGAGATTGTGTTCTTCACCAACTTCAAACAGAGAAAGCATTACAATGCTCCCTACTCAAGACATTTATTAGACATAAGTAGACTGCAATCGGTAGAAAAATAAGAATATACCATTTCACACATAAATCTTGTGTATTAAATATATAAATGCTAATTAATTAACACTCGCTTAATGCAATTTACAAAAATACCATTCAATTCAACTTCATTCACATAATTCCGCCACAACGTGTTACATAAATAAATCTTATATTTTTGTGACTTGAATATCGTCTGTGCTGGTGAAGAAGATATCAGGAAATTCCTTGAGGAGCCCTACTCATGTCACTAGCATGACCTTCACATCTAATATTAAGGTAATTATGCTGTCATTGTACCATGGTTTTTATTCAACATCGCCACAGTAGGTGTCGTTACGTAGGAAGACTTACAATTTGGCCACCTGGTCTAAAAATTCCATGAATCAACTTTACAGAGATCTATGCATTGAATTAATTGATATTAAATAACGGCAATGCATCTGATTTTTATTTGTTTACTGTGAAACGCGTTTCACCCTTAATCGAAGAATCATCAGCGACGAAACTGCGTAGCAATTTACACTTAGTTTACAGCTTATTCTATAATGTTTGACATAATCCTATTGTTGTAAAATTTTCTGGCTTTTACTGCTTAGTATTTATATTTGTGTTTTCAAGGTTGCCCAAACCGTGTCCCAACCAGAGTCAAATTATTTCCAGCTAGATGAATCTATAGAGTGGTTTATTTTCCCGTAACTACTGTAGCGCACCATATCAAGTATTCAAATAAAGACTTGCACTTAACATATTTCTCTGTGTTTCTGCATACTTAATTTAAAATCGGTTTTCGATAAAAATTAATTAATTGAATTTAATTTAATTGTGATGGAGCGCTCGCTCCTGTGGCAATTTCCCTACAGACCATTTGTTCCCCTTTCTTTTTCCCAACTACTTATTCCCTCAACTGATTTTTTTTGCGTTTTTTGTAAATTATTCATCATTTCTCCCGGTAGTTGATTCCAATTCTTGAACCCCTTATCTCAGAGAGAATATCTCCCACATCCTTATATCCGAAATAGAGTGCCAATTTGGTTATGGTCATCTTTGCCCTTCCATGCACCTCCCCTAAGTCTTCAACCAATAACTCTCCATGACTCATAACCAATATACGCCTCGTACACTCCCGTGACTTTCTTCATCCTCCTACCGTCTTCCAATGAAAACCATTCCAGTAATTTCCAAAAACAAATCTAGCAGCTCTTCTTTGCACACTTTGCAACTCCTGTATTTGATACTTGGTATAAAAATAAGCAACAACACTTATATAAACCTCCTTTATAGACATAGAGGAGGTTGATGAAACACTAAGATCATTTAAAAATAGAAAAGGTCCTGTACTAGATACAATTAATTTATAATGGATTAAGTATGGAAGAATGATTTTGAAATTTATATATTTACACTTAATTAATATGTGTTTGAAAAAGAGAATCAACCCAGAAGAATGAAAGAAGGCCAAAGTTATTTCACTGTTTAAGAAAGAAGATAGGAATTCATGTGGTAACTATCGAGGAATTAGTTTATTAAATACAGACTGCAAAATATATGCAAAAATAATAAATAACAGGCTCAAAGTAATAGCAGATGCTCTCCTATCAGAAGAATAATGTGGGTTTACGAAAGGAAGATTCTGCATAGATAAAATATTTTGCCTTAGAGAATTTAATTTAAAGACTTTTATACATAATGAAAAGGCGTTCGATAAGGTAAATAGACAAAAACTATAGGAAATAATGAAAATAAATGGATATCCAGAACATTTAATACAAGTTATTCAGGATATGTATAATAGGACACAAATCATATTAGATCTAGGAAACAAACTTACAGAAGAAATAGCGATTAACCAAGGAGTGCGGCAAGGTTGTAGCCTGTCTCCAACACTCTTCATAGATATATAGATGACTTAGTTAGGTAATGGAATGAAAATGTCCATCCTGGTATAAAAATAAGCAACAACACTTATATAAACACTATGTTGTTTGCAGATGACCAATTTGTCCTCCAGGAAAATGAAGATGGACTTCAAAAAGCAATTCATATACTAAACATTATCAGTAAAGATTACAATCTGCAGTTGTCTAGTGCAAAAAAAAAAAAAAAAGTTATGGCATGGCAGGGGAAATACCCTATCAGAGTTAAAATAGTGGTAGACAATCAGCCAATAGAACAAGTCTCCATCTTTACTTATCTCGGAAGTGAATTATCTTTTAATGAGGATAACGAGGTGAAGAAGAAACTCTCATATGTGTGGAACAATTCGACGAACTCTGAAAGGTAAAGCACGAGAGCAGACACAACTCAAGTTTTATAAAACAATGGCAGTACCGACTCTGCTATATGGCAGCGAAACATGGGTAAATAAAACACAATGCAAAAACAAAATTCAATCATCCGAACTGAAGTTTTTTTAAGGTCATTAAAAGGGTATTCCCTATATGAAAGGAGGAGGAATGAGGAAATAAGGGAACAAATGAATATCTCCCCGCTAAATGGTAGAATTACCCATAAAAGGGATAACTGGAAGAACCACGTCCTACGGATGAGAAATGACAGATTTCCTAAGCTTGCCCTGGAGTACCATCCCACAGGCAGAAGGGACATTGGAAGACCTAGGAAGAGACGGTCGGAAGAATGAGGTCAGAACAGGATTTTGGCCTATCCCTGAAGAGGAAATAAGTAAGTAAGTATTTGATACCACAAATGTGGGTCCCATGCTACACTACCATATTAAAGCAATGATACGACCATCGTTTTGTAACCCAACTCCTGTACTTCTCTCGTACATAACCTCTTCACTCTCTCCAACAAATGAATGATACTGAAACCTTTTCCTACTACCTGATCAATGTGTCCTGACCTGTTGAGTTTGTTATCAAATGTTATGCCCAGATATTCACATTTTAAGTCTTCAACAAACAATTGCTTCCCAACCTCATAATCATAATTAACTGTGTACCTAATAAGCAGATTTTTCTACCCAGCTAGATGTCCTATCTGGATCTGTTCACAGTCCTCTACCATTTTGATCCTCTTATACAGCATTATGTCATCTGAAAACAACCCAACTCCTGATAGTAATCCACCAACACAATCATCCATTAGAATGACGAATAGCAATGGTCCCAATACGCTATTCCATGTCACTCCCATTTCCGCTTCCACTTCTTTAGATACTGCAATTCCTACCCCAAATTTTTGCTTTCTGTCTTTTTACTATTCTTCTACCCAGTAAATCACTTTCTCATCTACTCCAATAGTTTTTACCTTAATTAGAAGCATTCTATTGGTCTCTCTGTCAAAAGCCTTTGAAAGTACTAGTGGTACACTATAAATCCCTTGTCCATTTCATTTGAAATATGTTGCATATAACCTACTGATATTCTCATGAATGTCCTTGCCTGCAGGCATGTTGAACATTTGTTCAAAGTTTGTTGTACAGTACAATTTGTGCCTCTGGTGATACTGCCCAACTTTTATTCAGTTATTTCAAGTCGCTCTTATTTGTGGTGATAACCACTGAAAAATAGAATTATTCAAATTTAAATCTTAACGTATTAAAGAGATCTATAAACAAAATACATTTGTAAAGCAATTCGTTAGCAGTTATTAGGTCTTATTGTTGGTTTTAAATGGGAAAAGGTATTCGCACTGCACAGTAAATAACACAATGACAATCAAGATGGCGACGAAAAAAGCTGTTCGCCGATTCCTTCCAAACCGTAGAACTTAATTGCAACTGAAGGAAGGAAGCCATTCAAAGAGCCAATTCAATCTTCTCCGAAAATCTAGTGATCTCTGGAAATGAAAGAATATTTGCCGGGAGAATATCAGTGGAGCCTCAATAATAACCTCTCCTGCGAAGCTGGACATAATTGTGCGCAGTTCGAGAGGCACTTGTTTCCTCCTTTTTTACGGGCGACACGAATTGAAATCCCTTAGGAGAAAATAAAATAAAATGGAACATACCAAAGAAAACAACTGTAGGAAATCTCGCCATGATAGCTTCTAACTTCCTTGAAACTGTGAGAGAATTGTCTTTGATTATTTTGAAATTTTTTTAGCTACACTAAATTGGTGTTGTCGCTTGCAATTTTCTTCTAAGTTATATGGCTTTTATTATTTTACTTACAATGGCGTATACGTTATTACAGTTGAGAATTGTCTTCAGACATAAAAGGCTTCATTAGTAGTGACAGTTACAACATTTTACCGTTAAGTTCTTCTTTTACGTTTCGTTATGATAGAAAGGAAAAGATTGTCTATTACTTAGATTGCGAAGAAGTTTGAGAACCTATAAAATTGCACAAAACTTGGCATTTGGCGATAACGCGAATGCAGTGTACGAATGACAGATCTCGCCTGACTCTTTGATTGAGTATTAAATTTGCGGAACATGATTCAGTCACTACATTTGTAGTTCTGAAAAGCAATATAATTACGAAACAGATAATTAATTTCGTTACTACTCTTCTGACATGTTTGAGGATACATTCATGGATAAAACCGAAGAAGGTTTCCTGTTCCAATTGTGCTACAGTGATATTATTATACTAGTTTAAAAGCCTGTCAACGTTTGCGTATTTTATTGACATACTATTATCATTAACCAAATTAAAACTTCTGTAACATATTTATTGGTAGACAGGTGATGTGAGTAAAATTACTGATTATTTACAGCTACATCTGTGGACAAAGAGCGGAAACAACTTCGGATAACATCGGCTAGCCGAACATGGCCGAGCAGCGCTGCAAATATCATGAACAATGTGGCCATTTGTTATATTAGAGTGATAACATCAATCTTTGATCGAAAAATGACGTTCTTAGAGTTTAGAGTGTCCATTTTCACATAAATGTAATAAATGGCTGAGATACTTTCCTATTAATAGAAAAGCGAACAGATGCCAATAATTATTAGGTAAGATGAGCTTGATAAGTTATGAAAAAAATCAAGTGATAATATTTTTTTTTTTTTTTTTTTTTGCTTCTGGCTTCACTTCTGATTGACATCGAGGACTGGGTGCAAGGAACGGGAATGCATTCTACGCTGATTTTTCTAAGGTCTCGTCGCGGCATTAGCCTGGGGTGATTTGCGGAAATCATGGAAATCCAGATCTGTATCCCCGGACGGAGATTCGAACCGGTGTCCTCCCGAATACGAGGCCAGAGCGTTACCACACACTGTCCACGCTCGGTTTGGGACTCGTTAGCATTATTGCTAAGGATGGCGGGTGTCCACAATGCCGTTTAGACCCAGCCCTTGTATGAAATGTTATTTGAACTGGGAGTTGATTAACTAAAGATTCGTAGATATTTTCTGTGATTAATTGTGAATTTGCGTACATTTGTTATGTAAATTAACATTGTTTTCTGGAGAGAAACTATTAGATGCTATGTAATGTGTTCATGAACAGTATTATGCATGAATCATTAGTTAAAAGTTCGTAATTGTAAGGGTTGATGTGATTAGGACGTTTGGAGGACAATTTTAAACTGGTTTATGCCGATAATTTCCTGTGTAAATGCATCTTAACAGTATTAAATTTCATTTGAAGATGTTTTATAATGACTGTGAGTGATTTTGTACAATTTGTAAATATTTTTGTTGGGATTTAATTGTTAAAGTGTTGATAGAATTCGAGAAACATCGGTCGGAACTCTTTAAATTATTCTGAATCTTTCTCTAACGTCTATATCAGGGGTGGCCAACCCGCGGCCCGCGGGCCGCATGCGGCCCCCCTTAACCTTTATTCCGGCCCGCGAGATTGATCACACTTCTAAAAAATATTTTTTATATTTCGTTTTTAGTATTAAGTATTTCTTCACAATGTGCTTTTAGTATTATTATTATATTATCTATGCTTACATGTAAGAATAATAGTAAACAAAATAATAATAACTCCTTATGTTTCAAATTTTCACTTTAAAAAAATGTATATATCTAATATGGGGATATATAATTTTATATGCGGCCCGCGAAGTTGTGATGCATTTACAAAGTGGCCCGCGAGATCATTTGGGTTGGCCACCCCTGGTCTATATGAACAAGCGGCAGAGACGAATTAGTTAGTTAGTTGACCAGAGAATCGGAAGTTGATTGAATGTTAGAATCGCTGGAATGTTTGCATGTTTGTGCTTAGTATCTTTGGTCGATCCGATATCTATTTTGTGTGTAATGTTATCGCGGAAAAAATAATTCTAAGTGATAAGTGATTCTTAGGGGGGGCATTAATTACCTGAGGGGTTTTCAGGAATTTCGGACCTCCCCTTCACTTCCCTCCACTCCCCCCGGAATGAAATTTGGTGAGATCTCTTGGGACACCTCCCTCCTCCCCTGCTTTTTTTTAGCTCTCCTCTTCTTCAAGAAATTAAAAAGATGACGCGAGATTTCCTATGAATCCCCCCCCCCCTCTCTTGGTGAGATTAAGTGAGATTTTGCCGGATACCTCCATATCACCTCAAGTGATTAATATACGCATGCAACCAAATGCTTATCACCGAGTTTATTCCAGCTGTACCCTCCTATCTTTGGAATCACCTGTAATGGGGGCGCCGATCTACTGAATAACGTAGTATGGAAAAGTTAATTCTGTCGTGAAGGTACAATGCGTTTGTTGCGCCTCCTCTTGTCAACTACTGTGTCGTCACAGAATAACGTATATAACAGATAGTCGAGGAGAGATATGCGAGAGGCCATTCATGGCTGTCGACGGCATGAAGTGTCGTGCGCTGGGAATATCGCCTCGCGATAGCGCGGAGAATGTGCGCAGTGAATACAGGGCGGCTTGCAACAGCAGAAAGAAGACCGTCTACCACAACGACTGCAGTCATCCGTGGCCGAACAGCGTCCCCAAAGAGGACGGCTTGGTCAGCGTCGGCTTCAATGTCGTCAATGCTAGACGTTATGCGTGTCATCTGAGGAGACTATTGATCAGAGTTTTTTTTTATCTCTGGAGTAAACATTGACAAGTATCGCTGACAGACTGCTGCGATGAACATTTTAAATTAAACCGTGTCTATTAACAACTGTTTCATTAATGTTCTCACAGCATACGTTCAATCCTTTTCGTGTTTGGCATCGTCAGTGCCTGTAATTCTACACAGTGCTACTGAAATATCTATAAAATTGATAAAATACTATGCAAATTCGCAGTCGAAGATCCGGTGCATGATTTCTACGACCATATGTTATTTGATTGAAATCATGAATACGATTCTGTCGGGTTGACTATCAAAATATGGCGGATAGTATTTAATTAAATTTTTTAAAAAAAGTTTTGTTCACTTGTTTTTTTTTAAATAAATTATAATTCATTTAAAAAAGAGACATGTAAAGAACATAAAATGTATAGGTTGGCTATGTAAAAGTCGTCGCAAGTGTGGGTTGCCAGCTACTGTATTAAATATATGTAAGAACAAGAGGGGTTTTGTCGGTGAACATATTGAATAGTGTGTCGGGATAATCACAGCAGTTGTTCCTTCCGACTTGTAAATTAGTCCCCTTTATAATTAGTTTTTACCACCTAATGTAAGGACGATCAGACTTCGTATATTAAATTAATCTCGGCCGCCACCATTAGCTGGCTAGGGTACAAATCAATACTTATATAATGAAAAGTTTCTTCAAATAACTCCACTTGTATGCAGAACACAAACCAAAGATTTATTCACCGTTTTGAACTGCACAAATGTACCCGGCCACCAATGGAAAAAAAGTAATTAAAGCACATACAATTAAAGTTACTTGTAGTGACTATATAATCCTAAGATGCAGGTTCTTCAGAATGTAAAAACAATTCTTTCCATCACTTTCACAAAAACCAGAGGAACGATACACACGACGTTCTCTGCACGACTCCACACTCTCTCTCTCTGATCTCACCATCAACTGTCAGTCTCGTAAGTCACCGATACTCATAGCATTCGGTACTTGGCATAGAATAAATATAATTAAAATAAGTTAAGTACTGAAGGGGGCAAGCCTACTGTAATGTGACAGTTTGCTGCGTAAACTTTAACAGCTGGCAACTTTTTAAGTTCATTACATGTCTCTCTTTGAAATGAAGTATAATTTATTTAAAAACAAGAGAAAGATTAAAAAAAATTAAATACTTGTGGCCATATTTTGTTATTCAACCCTGCAGAATCATATTCATCTATTACTAATTATAGATAAAAATCGTATTTCAATCAAATTCCGTCCCATTCCTTGTCCCAGTCCTTTTGTGTACTATTTAAACTGTAGGTGCGGCTCAAATACGAAGTTTATTTGACAAAGAGGCATAGTTCCGCAAAATTTTAAAAATTTCCATTGAGTTCCAACGGAATTAAAAGTATTAAAAGATGTAAAGAGAGGATGTTGCTACACAATAGAAAAGATAAATATCTATAATACTCGACTGATTACATCTTCCAGTTGCCAACAATTTAACTGACACAGTTTGTAAAGGAAAACCGCTGTAGCTGCGACCGAAATTAAATCATCGTATGCATTGTTGACCGGGAGGTCCTGAAAGATTCACCATGCTACGCGTTTCATGACGTGGCTGCCCTAACCCAACCCTATAATCATAGCGCTTATAGGGGGGGACCTCCAGTTCAACGGGGAGTCAGAACCGCGGAAGCGTTCTGGTGTACTTCACATTACACAGCAAGGAGTGAAGGTCAGCTTAAGGACGTTTTAAAATCCCAGCCGAGACAGGGATTCGAACCGGGGACCTATCAGTATACAGTTTTTTTTTTTGCTTATAGTTTTACGCTTCGTCGACGTCGAGGTCATTAGAGGCGGGATAGGACTGGAGTAAGGACGGGAAGGAATTCGGCCATGGCTTTTTGGAGAAAACATCCCGGCATTCGGCTGGAGAGGTTTGGGGAAACCATGGAAAACCAAAATCTGGATGCCCGGACGGGGATTCGAAACCACGTCCTTCGCAATGCGAGGTCAGAGAGTTATCCGCCCACCCACTAAGCTAATTACGTGAGGTGTTTTTCCGGACCTTTACCCCCCCCTCCTTTTCTGATGAGATCTGCGATAATGTGAAATTTTTACTGCAACCCCCTTCTCCCCCCCCCCGCTTCCCTAATGATCGACCTCGTAGTTTTTATAGACTTTTTTTTTTTTTTTTTTTTTTTTAAAAAAAAAAAAAGCTCTACTTGTAGTGTCCCGAGCGGTTGCACACAACAGAAATTTAGTTCGTCTCCGATCTATCACTCCTCGGTTCGTTTTACATGCCATGTCAGCCTAGTTACAGCTCACCATTGAGCTGGTGTAAGGTGGAGTATATTGCCCTAAGGCATTGACTCCAAGTATTTGGACGGAACAAATCTTCGCTGTCGGTGTGTCTTCATTTTGGCTGTAGATGTCTTCTTCGAATGGTGTTTCTTCACAAGATGGAGTGCCGGCGCATCTGCCATCCCAGAAATGGTCATCAGTTTATGCTGTGGTGCCCTCAGGGCTGCCGCGGCGTGTTTCGTAAATCTTCCTTTGAAGCAAGGTGGTTGACGAGGTTCTTGAGTAAGTCGACGAGGGCATCCAGTCGGTCTTCTCGCTGTCCCGGGTCTTGGCAGTTGCAGGAGTGGCTGGTGTGGGCTCTGTCGAACTTATGAGGCTCCGACTTCTTCTTCTGTCTTGCTGCTGGATGGTGGATAGGAACTCGACGCTGCTCTGGCGATCCATTGCTACCAAAGATATTTGATCGTGTGATCAGAGATATTACGTTCCTACTATTACTTATTGCTAGTAATGGGCAGGTAATCAGTGAAAACAACTGAAAAATGTAGCGGAAAGAATGGAGTGACTTTAATAAATTCACTGAACATAAGTACATGAATAAACATATGAAACACTTGAAATATAATAAAAATAGCACTCATGAAATTGCAAATCATTACTAATAAAATCTTGCCACTCGGAAAATCTTTCTAAGCCAGAAGAAGGGTGAATAATGCATTAGCCTTTGCTATAAAATTCTGCATGATACCTGACGAGGTGTCGCATCATAAAGGTGGCGAAGAACTTCCACGAGCGCCGGCTAAAGACTGCCTCACGGGCTGATATAGGTGGTGGGGGTGTCACATGAAGCTATTACCATTGGCTTAGGACTCCTTCCGAAGTGCTTTTGAGCTACTATAGTGGGGAGCTCGTTTCCCACGGGAATAGCGTCTGATTAACCTTGAAGCCCTGCTGTGTGGAATGGAATTAAATTACTAGTCTGTAGACTTGAAGAATAATTACCCCGAGTGAGAATAATATATTCTATAGCTAAAAGATTCCTCAAAATGCTACATACTGTTCCCTCCCCCCCTTCCTTGGTGAGATACGCCGACCCTTTCCCTATTACGACTCACGTAATTAATGGACTACCCCTAGCCACTGAGCGATCAGACCACTCAGTTCGTGACGTAACTTTGTTGGTTCGCCTCAATATAACTTCACACCGATAAAGTATTAATACAACACTTTGCTGATACCAGTGTGCAGAAACCTCAAGCGCCAGGCTCTGTGAGGCCTCAGCTTAATTAATTCTGAGAGCGCTGTTGATGGTTTCTCGTGGCCTGCTCCGACAGTTGGAGCTGCAACCATATCTTCGACTCCAGACGTCGCGCCGCGGTGGAGGCAAATGAGATCGCGGTGTGTAAGCAGGAGGAACGAGCGGCGAACGTCAAAGATTTAATTAAGTCCCGTGGGAGGAGGGGGGGGGGGGAGAGAGAGAGAGAGGAGGCGACGTGCTCCGTCGCCACCTGAGACAATACCTCCTCTTTCCTCTTCCAGTTTGCGCAGGCGCGACTAATATCTCATTTGCGTTAAGCCTCTTTGCAACAAAAAGAAACCTACTTCCCGATGGTGAAGCGCCGATGGAGGCCCACTGAGAAAACATTTTGATAAGCCTCTTAGAGAGAGGAAGCGGGGGGGGGGGGGGGACGCTGAGCAGTAGACGAGACCCAACTCTTCATTCGGGAATTTTGTTCACAACTAAAACAAATCAGGTCTCAGATATCTTTTTTTATGATCGTAATTTCTGAGATTTGTCTTGGAGTTTTTAAGTTACCAATGTAAATGCCCCTCCCCCTTCCATAGATTGAAAAGGGAATCAAACGCCGATTATACAATGTTATTTTTATTAATTTAATTGCGATGGAATGGCAATTACCCTAGTCATTAATTACTACATTTTATATTATTTTTAAAATTTTCATTTATAGTTACAGCTTTAAATTCCTCCCCTATTCACTTTTACGATTTACAAATTTTAATTTTAAACTCCTTAAGCGTTTTTGGCAAATTATTTACCACTTCACTTGATCCGTGACACCCTTACCTTTTTAAAAAAAAGTTTACTCAAAAATATTTGAATCATCATGTTCTTTTTTTCTTAAAACATTGTAAAACCATTTAAAAATCTGTTTTTAAATTTTTATCATCATTTTTTTAATCTACATCTACATCTATTCTCTGCAAATCACAAATACTTTGGGTGGCAGAGGTTGCTAAGCATCAATCCTAATTCAGTGCATTCCAATCCCGAACAGAACGACGAAAGAAGGAATACATAAATGTATCAGTACGGCATCTTATTTCTCGAATCTTATCCCTCCTGTCATTGCGACCTAAATAGGTTGGCGAAAGAAGCATTTCGTTGCACTCGTAACTTAAAGATTTTCGCATACTCTAGAACAAATTCAAACGAAAACGACGCGGCCTGTTTGCCAAACAGTCCCAGCCCAACGCGCGTATCAGCTCTGTGACACTTACGTAAGGACTGTAACTAGCGGTCACGAATCAAGCGGCTCTCCTCTGTACGTTCTCTAACGTGTCAATCAATCCCTTACGATACGGATCCCAAATTGCACAACAGTATTCCAAATTCCCCAATTTCCTTAGTGTGAGCATTACAACTTCTCAAATACATGTTTAAAATGCATAATGGTCTTTTTAGCAGGTAGAACTACCATAAAACATTCATTTTAAAAGAAGAATAAAATGATTATACCATTTAAGATTTTTTAAAAACATTTTAAGAAAAAGGAACATTATTATAGATGACTCAAATATTTTTGAGTAAATTAAAAAAAATAGCATGGAATAAACTGAACAAAGATAAATGTTTCGAAAAAATATTTAAAAAATCATTCGTGATACTTTTACTAAAATAAAGTTTTGTCATATTATAGGAAATGATGTGGCCTGTCTGCGGTTGCAGGATTATCCTTACATTCCTGGACATCCTGTATATCTGTTTTCTAATGTAATTATTTTTCTGTAAATTGACTTTTTTCCACGTACCACTGAGCGAGTCTCTTGTATTAGGATTTATGGAAGATGAATATATTTTTTTGTATCGTGTACCTTTCGTAACACGTGTAGAAGTTTTCCTTTAAAAAAATTCTCGTAATATAACAGAAGATCTATGGAGAAATTGTTACTTTGACATACTGTTATTAATAACCAGCCGGGACCGCGGCTGTGCCACGGGGTTTGAGATTCGTACTGTTAATTCACAAATACAATGTCAAACAAATGTTGGCTGAGCTGAGAAAGCAGAGCGGCAGCCATCTTTTTCCTCTCCCTTGGATCTTCTCCTGTCCTTCTAAAGTTAGACTGTATGCAATACTCGTGCACATCATTTGCTTGGACCTATTCTTGAATGAACCATTACCAGGGAAAGTATATGTATGTTGACGACCCACAGATACACTTTATATCCTACCCTTTCGGTGTCTTCCTGGCATATGGAAATCTTCTACATGCACTAATACTTTTTACCTTTCTCATTTCAATTAATCAATATTCAAATCCTATCTTTGAACATTTGACTACGATTATAAATAATTTTACCAATATTGTCCTTTACGTTGTCATGCTCTTTAAGACTGTCCACAAGGAAGGAAATACGTTTTTTGTCGTCTCTCTTTGATAAAACGGATTTCAACCCTCACCATTCCCGTTATAATTCCTTATCTTTTTTCTTACCACCTGAAACCAACCTTCATACTACACTTGACATTCCTGACATTCTTTTATGATGCATGAAATCAACAACGCTACACATCCATCTTCCCTCTTTCCGGCACCCACCTACATCTGCCGTCTACAAATTTCAAGTTTAAATTGTTTCAACGTTTTTGGTATATTATTCATTATTTTTCTGGATAATTTATTCCAATCCCTGACACCCTTACCTAAAAAAGAGAATCTTCTTACACACTTCTGCCAGAAATCGAGCTTGAGGTTATGGTCTTGGTCATCTTTTCCCTTCCATGCATTACTTTTCATTCTTACACCAATATACGCCTTGCACACTCCCATCACCCTCTTCATACTCCTCCTGTCTTCCAATGAATCCCATTCCAGCTCTTTTATCATATTTGTTACTGAATGTGTGTTGTGGTAATTTCCAGAAACAAATCTAGCAGCTGTTTTTTGCACCCTTTCCACTCCAGTTTCATTTAGTTAATCTAGGTTGATTTACCATTCTGTATATCTTTTTCTTGGAACTATACAGCTTTGGATTTGTAGCTGTTTTAAAATCGAATATCTGTTTGGGGATGCTTCCTTCAAAAAGGCCATGGCCGAATTCCTTTCCGTTCCCTGTCCCCAGTCCCATCCCGCCTCTAATGACCTTAGTTGTCGACGAGGCGTAAAGCCATAAGTAGTAGAATATCTGTTTGGTTAATCTTTGGTTATTTACTGTTTTATCTTCACTCATCGAACTTCGTTCGTTTGCTGGTGGAAAAGATGACGTCACGTTATATCTGACTGGTCGGCGCCGGAAAGTGCATACGTCACCGACTGGGAGGCGATAAATGGACTCCGTCTGACGTCAGAACCGCAGCCATTCAGGGAACGGGTCTGCGTCATCTTCCTCTCACAATGGCGGAAACCGATAGAGCCAGCCGAGAAGGTACAGGGAGGGGGTGGGAAGGGGGGGGGTACGCACCGTCGTGAAGGAGGTTAGCGCGCTGGGACGCTACCTGTGCTGTGTGGGTCACTGCATCAACATCAACGAGTACTTCTAATCACTTGGTTCGTGTTTCCTGTACCGTTCGTACAGTTGCGGAGAACTCGTCAGGAAATTCAGGAAAACATAGCTCTGAGGAAGACAGCCAATACTTAAAGGATCTGAAACAATATTCGAATTGCGCGGAATCAGTATGGTTATGTTTTCTTATTTTTGTGCCAGTGTCTCATTGACAAACTAACAGATTTTTTTTTTTTTTTTTTTTTTTTTTTTTTTTTTTTACGGCTTTACACCTCGTCGACGTCTAAGGTCATTAGAGACGGGATGGGAATGGGGACAAGGAACGGGAAGTAATTCTGTCATGGCCTTTTTGAAGGAAGCATCCCCGCATTCGCCTGGAGTGATTTGGGGAAACCATGGAAAACCTAAATCTGGATGTCCGGACGGGGATTCGAACACGCGTCCTCCCGAATGCGAGGCCAGAACGTTAACCGTTCACCCACCACCCTCGGTGACAGTAAAAAGCCGGCGTTACGAACAGAAACCTTTTCCCAGTTACTTTTTGCCTATAACTAGCTGGTGCCCACGACTTCGTTCGTGTTTGCAAAGATTTTTGATTGGCAGCTACCGACATGTAACCACCATAGTGCAGACTCGGTGCTAATACCACACACTAACGCAAGTGATCTGTCCAGGGTATTTATGGATGCAAAGTGAAATATAGGGTCACACATGTACATTTTTATATCAGGTCCACAAATTTAAACCATCATATCTGTCACACTCCCACAGGTACTAACATGCAATCACCAAAGTGCATGATGGAAGACTCCAGGCTACTACCACACACAAACGCATGTGGTCTGTGCATAGTAGTTCTGACCACAAGGTGAAATATAGGGATACACAAGTCTTTGGTAGAAATAAAAAATGCCCAACGTCGACCAGTTTCAACCGCTATATCTTCCGCAGCCCCATACCAACCGACATGACACCACCATACTGCACGATGGGAGACACAAGGCCGCTACCACACACAAATTCCAGTGGTCTGCGCTATGTACTTGAATCAGCAAAGTGAAATATACGGACACGCATGTCTGTGGTCTAAACACGAAAATAACCTTGATCGACCAATTTCAACCACCATATCTCCCACACCCCCACAGTTACCGAAATTCGGCCAACGTTGTGCACGATCGGTGAATGCATGCTACTACCACACACAAACACCAGTGATTTGCGATAGATACTTTTGGCTAAAAAGTGAATCATAGGTACACATACGTCTTTGGTCGAAATGCGAAAGTGCCCCAGGTTGACCACTTTCAACCACCAAATTTCCCACACCTCCATAGCTACCGACATCTAACCACCATAGTGCACGATGGGAGACTCAAAGCTACTACATCTCTCAAACACCAATGGTCTGCGCTATGTAGTTGTGGCAGGAAAGAGAAGTATAAGGATACACAGGTCTGTAGTCGAAATATGAAAATGTCCTACATCGTCCACTTTTAACCACGATATCTCCCACACCCCCACAGCTATCGGTATTCGGCCAACGCTGTGCACGATAGGAAACTCCATGCTACTTCCACACACAAACACCAGTGATCTGCGCTAGGTAGTGGTGGCTGAAAAGTGAAATATAAGAGAACACACACACATACATAACACCGTATAAGCTTTTAACGACGTATTTTCGGTACCAATAAAAGGCTCAGATTGGTCACCGTGATCGTAACGCTCATGGCCTACATTGCCGAACTTTTGTTTAGTGCTTATGGTTTTACGCCTGGTCAAATTCGATATCATTGGAGGCGGGAAAGGAATGGCAACAAGGAACGGAATGGAATTCGGCCATGAGTCTTCAATGTAAGAGAACATGGGTGTACCTGAAGAAAACTGGTAGGAGTAACACCAGCAAAAACATTGAATGTGCGGAAGAGAAGTAACAATTGTTTTTCAGGGTAAAGCGGGAACATAATACAGTTCTAACACGAACTGAAAAGATTCTCCGTGCGGATGTTGTTATCTTTTGGGTGCTTTTTAGAATTTGATCAGGAAGATGGAACTTTCCTAATTTTTATAGAATGAGGATACTTTCGGCTCAACAAACTATAACATTCCCATCGGAAGCCACAATATTACATAGTTATTATTATTATTTTTTTGTCAAAACTACTGTTTGCTATCATTGACAGCACCTTAATCAATTTAAAACTATATTACTTTTACCTTTTACATCTTCTTTAGTTACTTCCTCACAGGATTAGAAATTTTAAACATAAGTATCTTTTAAGTCTAGGTCTGCAGTTATAATATCGTCAATCTCTCATTCATTATGCTTTTTTTAAATCTTGTATATAATGCATACTATGCCTTGCTTTGATTCTTGTTTCTTTTACTTGAAGAGTACCATGAGTTAGACGACCGCAAGTAAACTTTGCAAGTTTGACATACTTTCATTCGGCAACTTCTCAGTTATTATTAATTATTCAACACAACTTTTACACACACTTAACTTCTATACAAATAACTTTATACTTAAGGTCCAACTATTTCCATAGCTTTTGTAAATTCCTACTAGCTGCTTCCGTATCATCTTATTCATACCTCTGCCTCTCTCCATTAATATTTGATGTTCGTAAATTATAATATACAAAATCAGCCACATGTGTATATTTATATACGTTTAATAATAACCACGACTTCGTACTCGTGAACTCGGCTTTTCTTTGTTGTTGATAGAATTAGATTCAGAAAACTCTAAGTTTCGCAGGAGGTGTCCAAAAAAGCATGGAGTATGGATAATACGACAGGGGTACCATCATCATATCATTCTATACTGAACCTGTCTCATGAAGGGAACCAGTTTACAACATCTTTAAACACTGCACCAGACTAAAAAGAGGGGGAAGCGGAGGTAATGTGGGAGACCCTACCACTGTTCCTACCGGTGATTTCTGTTTGTGTTTTAAAATTATGTCACTTTCTTGGCACATCTCGTGCCAATACCATTTTACACACAACTTTTAGTGTATCGCTGTTATTAGTAAGATATATAGCCTTACATATGCACTATATAAGCGGGGATTTAGTAATTACGTGATCACAAATAGTGGGGTCCAACGAAATTCACAAAAGGGGAGAGAGGGGTCCACAGAATGCACAAGTAAATATTTCAACATTGAAGAACATTAAAACTAAAGAGGGGGAAAAAGTTATGGGGGTCTCCAACCAGATCTCTTGCTCCCCATTGTTCAAGGAAGGGGGGGGGGGCACCAGATCACCAGATGTCACCAATGCTCATCGAAGGGAGAAGGGTCCAGATTTACGAGAAACTACTCACGTAATTAATGGGCGCCTCCTAATAAGTTGTGTGTGTACGTGAAATTTATAAATAGATCATACACAAACCAACTGCGAGAGAAACAAAGCCTCAGTGATTGATATAACAGTACAGAGACTACACATACTATCCGCCTGTCAGTCACCCTTCGGTTGAGCGATCTGGTGGCTCAGTGGTTAAGGTGTCTGACTGGGGAGCGAAAGGTCCTCGGTTCTAATCCCTGTCTCGGCGGGGATTTTCATAGGCTCTTAACCCGGCCTTCACCTCTGGCACAGCCTGCTGTGTAATATGCAGTACGCTAGAACGCTTCCGTGATTCGGATTCCACGTTAAACTATAGTTCCCCTGTACCCGTAGGTGGCTACGACAGGGGCGGAATGAGCAGCCAATATGAACCCTGACCCTGTCACCAGGTCATTCCAACCAGACGGAATTATTATTATTACCATTTTGTTATTTTTCAAAATTTGACGAAAAAAATATGATATTCATCCCGAAAAGTTTATCCTATATCCTTTCTAATAATACATGGTATTTCCTTGTCAAGTTTCATCACGATCTGCTCAACCGTTTAGTCTTCAAAACGTAACAAACAGACAGAGAGGGAGGGTTACTTAAACAGTACGTATAAAGGCTACGTAGCGAAAACAGTTCGTTTTTTTGGACTGAATTTTGGCGTACAGGGAGGTAATGGTATTTCCTGAAAGCCTTAGGTAGCGCCTCTTCACATCCTGCTGCAGTGCTGCCATCTGGAGTGGAGACTCGGTAGCGCCATCTGTCGTGTCACGTGACTTGAAGCCCATAATAAGAAGCCGCCCGCGTGATGTATGCGCGTCGCTTTACAATGCGGCGCCCGGACCAGACGAGCTTTTAATGCTCCGAGCACCCAACATTAGTCACGACGACCAACAGGTTCCTGCGACGTCGCATCTGGTAAGCTACGAGTAGGGGACGGACACCGCACTGAAACCAGGCACTGCAGAGAGGATCAAAACACACAATGAAAGCTCATCAAGTAGCTATAGGTAAATCAAGACCTGATTTAAATCATATCAGTCGTCATCCGTCAGCATTTGCTTCCTTTCTGATGCTAGGCATGTTGTGGTGAAGGCTGTCATCCCATGACATTTCCTTTAAACTTAATGTATTAAAAACATATCAGGAGGGGTGAAAAAAATACTCATAGTTATTGAAAACTACCAAATTGCATTCAATCAACCAAAAGTCATTGAATAGCTTCCTTGCATCATCTATAGTTACAGAAAGAATCTAAAATTTATTTCTTAGTCGAGAATAATAAATAAAGATAAATTATAAAAAACTACTGCGAGAAGTGGTAAAAGATAAAGATACTACAAAAACGCGATCACCAGATACGAGATAATCTTTCTACAGACTAATAAATTGTCGTCAATACTAACGAAAGGCTGACCTCGGTCTCCGTAACACTGACGTCACGGTGCTGGCTTTCGTAGCCGGCTACAACGACCAGAGATGCTACTGGTAACTCGAGGTTATGCACGTTATTTAGTAACAGTTCTACATGTTTTGTCAAGCCACTTCGAAGAGAAAAAAGAGTATATATTGTATTTAAATTACATTTTAATAATTAGTTGATTTTTATTTATTTATATTTGTTCGATACAGCTGTTTTCGTTAAATACTTTGCCCATAGGTATGGAGGATAGTAACTTCTTTAAATGCCGAGCAGAAATGTTAGCGGAAGTTTAGTTTAATTTGAAATTTAGCTTGGGCCAGAACAACTTGTATTTTTTTCTTGCAGCAGAGGGCATCAGTAATGTAAACTTTTTTTTTTTTTAAACAAAAAATATAATAATTTGTTTTCATGAGCGTCATTCCACTGAATACATTACTTCTTTAGGATGAAAGTAGTTCTACATTTATCACGATCTATGTGGTGTAAACGAGGATTGAAACTGATATTACGCAGCATAACGTAGGTTGCTAAAAAAATAGTTTGCTTCTCTTTTACTGAGTAATATAACCGACATTGCTATTTTAGACGCTTGTAAACACGTCCATTTGCATTGCAATGTAAACTACAACCCAGATATGTACAGCATTACAAAATGCGGGATACGAGCATTTTATGAAAACAATTATGAGAAGAAATAAAAACATTACTTCTTTTGAATGGCAGTAGGTCCACATTGATCGTGATTTATCTGGCCAATAACACGATTTAAACGAACTTTACGTGGCGCAACGTAAGTTGTTAAGATTTATTTCAAGTTTCCTTTGCTTTCATTGCCATATCCCTCACGTAAAAGAACTAAAGAAGATTTTGGGTCAAGCTTATACCGTGATGCACTAAAATGCGATACAGCGAATGTATTAATGGTGTGTTTGGTTGAAGCTTCGATTTATGGTGGATTTTGTGGCCAGGTTGCTTCCTTTTTTGGCTCCTAGCTGTATGCCTCATCGACGTTGAAGTCATTAGAGGCGGGAAAGGTCTGGCTACAAGGCACAGGAAGGAATTCGGTTATGGATTTTTGGAAGGAACTATCCCGTCAGTGGACTGGAATGATCTTTGAAACCACGGATAACCCAAATTTGTGTGGCGGGACGGGGATTCGATCCCGCGTCCTTCTGAATGCGAGGCAAGAGCGCTAATGCTCATCCCCTACGCTTGCTGTTAGGTTAAAATTCAACCTGCACTAGGATCACAACTGAAACTTTTTGCTACAGCAAAAGGCACAAGGAATCGCGTGGAGCGTTATTTTATAACGATTGAGATTAGTTGCCACAACACGCCTTTCATCCCGTCGCGTCTGTCTAGTCTTTATATATAAAGATGAATGTATGTATGTTTGTTTGTTTGTTAGTTTGTTTGTTCTTCATACAAATCCACAGTTTTCATCCGATCTCGATGAAACTTTGCACACTTATCCTTTGAAACAAAGAGAATAATACTGTCTACATTTGGTTGAAAAATTATCTGAATAAATACCACATGTTGTCTCATAACTTCGAAATACGGCGATAGACAGACACGTTGGATATGGACGTCTCCGTACCGTGTTTCCGGGTTGTGGACTGGCAGCTCAGTGGTTAAAGCGCTTGCTTACGAACATCGTGGTCTCCGGTTCAAATCTCCGTGGAGGCTAAGATTTTTTAAAATTGTTTTTCATCTGAAGAGTCAGGCCTGGGACGTAGGTTATTCGAATTGAATGTTAAACTATAGATATTAGAAAGTTAGGGGTGCAATGCGAGGCAAATCGTAGGTAGTCTTGCAATGTTATAGGTGTACACTTTTTTACGTTATAGTGATCCCTCAGGTGTTGTTCGCAGTCAGTGTGTGAGTGTGAATCACAGTAATATTATTATAAATACGGAAATAAGTCTCCATCTTTTTGTTACGTTTTGACGACTAAATGGCTATATCGTTGTGATGGAAATTTGTAAGGAAATCTGTATGAAGGGCACAGGATATATTTTCCAGTATGATTAACAGTTGTAGTCACGAAATTTTGAGACCTTATCGAATGGTGACAGAAATATGTTGGAAATTGATTCTCTTCAAGAGACAGGTTCGACGGTACAGTGATATAGTGATAGCTTTCCTGTCATATTATTCCGACTCGATATTGTTTGGGGCCAATCCTTCGTTACCAACAACTTTCTATATTTAATTCTGTCAAAAAAATTCTTAATCCACGCGTACGAAGTCGCGGGTACGAGCTACTTATAGAATAAACGCGTTGTTGTGACAAATGAACTTGATGGAAACGTGCCACAGCGGCCGAATACAACTGATTTAAGCATCAGTGCTGTGGAATGTGTATCCGCTACACCTAGGATTGGCAGATGGCCAGGAAATCCGGGGATGTTCCGGAATTTTGTTTCTGATCCCTTGTCTAGTAATTATGCTTTACTTTCCAGAAATTCCAGTATACTAGTTATTTTCTCAAACTCAATTGATCACGGTGACCAAGAGGTCAAAGCCAAGCAAGTCGTGCTCGTAACGGGAGGATAGAATTTTCAAAAAGTCTGATTTTATGTCTATTAAATCGGAAAAATTGAAATTGACATGAGAAATATTCTTTGAATTTTCTGGGATACTGAAAATTATAGATGCACTAATCGTTGATTCACTTTATAATGAGTTCACATGTCTGAAATCTGTTTTTGAGGTTCTTCCAGAATACTTGCTAAACTACAAAATCTGGGAAGATTTCTAATGATTTTGTAAATTTAAAGAAAGTAGTTTGTTTTGTTTTGTCAATTTCAACAAGCAACGCCTTTTGCGAGAGCCGTTTTAACCCTCTGAACACTTTATGGACTAAAGAGCTGAACAGAATGTCCATGTAAATTGATTAAGTCTGAACTGCAATCTCAACCAATTTTGAAGAGTCTTACTTAAAAATTATATCATTATTGCAAAGCAGTGACGGAAAAAAATTGTCAATATGGTAAAATCTGTTGATAAATATTTAAAAAAGTAATTGATTAAGATTCAGTTTTTATTGACGTTTATTCAGCCAAAGATAGATGTTCAGTTTTTGTTTATTTGTTGATTTTCTATTTAAGCTTAGTTAATAAGCCTAACATAAGGGTTCAGTTTTTGTTTTAAGTTTAATATTTTTGAGGTTTTGATTGATAATACCCGATGTCGGTTTTCTACCAAAGTATAAAAATGCCCGAAAGAGGTACCTACTCAATTTTTGTTTGGAGTTTAGTATATTTGTTTTTGATTCATAATACCTGATGTTTATTCACAGCTAAAGTTTAATTAATAAAACTAAAAGAGGTGCTGTATATGTATTAAGTTGCATAGTTTTTACCTAAAATGCATTTTTTTTATTAATTTGCATTTTGTTCACTCTTTAAATAAGCCACTAAAGTTCTTTTCAATCCCTGAAAAGTCCCGGATATTATAAGCCTGTATCTGGCAACCCTAGCTACTCCTGAGGTCAGCTTTCCTGCGTCATAGCACAGTAATCTTTTGCGTACCGGATATGAGCAGCGGCTTTGCTTGCAGTACAATCGCCGGCCCAATTTTAAGTCCACAATGCGTCTCCCGTTTTAGCCGACTGTTATTTCCGGTCCTGCGGATTGGCGTCACGGGATGTCTGCTAACAAGTGCCGAGGATTACCCTCCAACTTCCGCGCCCCTGCTATCGCTTTGTCCGCGGGTGATCTATGGGAGAGCTGAATGCTTACCTGCCTTCAATAACACACCCCTCAGCAGCCGATCTTCAGCCGCGTTCCCACAATCTCTTGTAAAGGAGGTGGGGCGGGACGAATACTCAACAACACGCCATGGCAACAGGGCCGCCTCTGCTAGCGGAGATGAGACGCAGCTACCCACTCTATGTCGGTAAACATCACAGGCGTGTGTAGCGGTGCGCTGTTGTCATCGGTTTGCAGCAGCGGTGCGCACCCATTATTTTGCTGTAAAGTGCTCTGTCCCAAACGACACTAGGCAAGGTGGTGGGAAGGTGGCGGCGAGGTAAGCTAGGGCTAACCTGCGGCCCGCGCTCGTCCCTACACTTCGGCTAATGAGGTCCCGTCCCGTCTCGCCTCCGTTACAAGAGATCGTGGGAACGCGGCTTTCGAAGACTTGACCGGATGTCGACTGGGTAGTGGTGTCTCCTGCCTCCGGGTTAAACACTCCGTTTAATCCGATACAACACAGAACCATCGTCCGTCGGGTCAACGCAACGCAAATGGAAAGCAACTTGACTACCACAATCGGACGATAGGTCAACTTATGATCAACTCAAACACTCCACTCTGCTCTAGGATGGCAAGGCGTAAAGTTGCTGTTTTGTAGACCATAAGTATTTTCAAATACAGACTCAGGGTTGGAAAATGTGGAATGTGCTTCTGGCATGATGAATCGAACGTTCCAAATTTTACTGAGTGCGATAACAATGTCAGCAGTGATTAACATCGCGAGAGCTAGTAACGTTAAGGTAGTTTATTTACCGATTTATTTGATCGTTTTTGGACCATATTTGGGCGATTTAGAGTGTGATGCAATCATCTGAGAAGCACGAAGGAAAAAAGTTGCACTACAAATGCTTATCAGAAGAATGGATACGTCCGCGGGGTTGCACAATATCTCAAAGGTCAGGTGAGAGTACACCAAAACACCTGTGCAAACACCAGCATTATACTCTTTTTTTTATCTGCTTAACGTCTCTCTAACAGCGAGGTCTTTAGAGACGGGAAAGGATGGGGGGCAAGGAATGGGAAGGAATTCGGTCATGACCTATTGAAGGAAGCATCCCGGAATTTGCCACGGGAAAGGATGGGGGGCAAGGAATGGGAAGGAATTCGGTCATGACCTATTGAAGGAAGCATCCCGGAATTTGCCTGTAGTGATTTGGGAAACCGTATAAAACCCAAATCTGGATGCCCGGACGGGGATTCGAACCGCCGTCCTCCCGAATGCGAGGCCAGAACGCTATCCGTTACACCACCACGCTCGGTGCATTGTACTCAGCTGTCAGATTTGCCACAGATCACTCACTGCCTATCCCGCTTTACAAAGCGGGCAAGCCTGTGATGAAGCGTGGACGTCCATCACCTTGTAGTCCAATCGTGGTTTCACCGTCCTTCAATCACTCTGCATAGATGCTCACTACAGTAGCACGCGAACAGCCGACCAGCGTCGGAGATTCCCAGATGCTCGTTCCCAGCTGACGCGCCCACAAACCACCGGCCCGTAATTTAATGGAATTGCGTGACCTGTGCGTAGACATCTGGTGCCTGACAACTCCGGAAACCTAACAATGACTTTCCGAATCCGTGCCACGCCAAATCGCTGCTGTATTGCGCTCCAAACATGGACCAATAACACTAATTAGCAGGTGGTGATAATGTTTTGGCTGATCAGTGTAAAACCTGAAGTCCATTGATTCTCTTGAACGCTGACAACCATATTAATGAAATTTCTTCGCCAGCTAGCACAGTGCGTCGTCAAGTTGTTGATCGCAACGTTTCGACTCCAGCCTGAGGTTTCTTCGGCCATGTTGAACGTGTTGAGTCTCACCAAGGGACTGTCTCGTAGCATACACTTTAAGGTATGTCTAAGCCTGTAACCGCTGCCTTTATTGAAATTATTAAGTTTTGCACGGAGGCCGAGTTATTATCTCATAGCTCCTCAAAATCTTGCAAATGTGTGATTTGCATTTGAAGTATAAAAGATTAAACTACATTTCAATATAAACTTAAAGCACCCTGAAGATATATGTCAGTACAACTTTAGTAGTGAGATAAGGGGCTAGTGAGCCAGAACCCCGGACCAAAACACCCCATGTATTCCTTATGGACGGGCGAGTGAGCCCAGGACCACCCACGTCGCGCAGGTGTTCGCCTGGCCACGTGCCCACCATAAATCATCAACACCTGTCATCAAGCTGTCAAGAAGGCCACGTGCCACGTTGTTACGGGTCATAAATTGTATACTAATGTGAATAATATGCTAATGAGGCTACGCGGCACTTCTTAACCCAAGTTACGGGTCGTAAATTATATGCTAATGAGTGTCGTGTGACCAAATCGTCTAAATGGCTTTATTATTTTATTTTTTTAAACCTCAATTACGGTACAATATTCACTTTAGTATTACATTCTTGTGGTGTGACGTATCTTTTAATATCTAAATTTTCTGAGTATTAAAATGCTGTTTATTTCATTTAAATCGGACTACTGGTTCGAAAGATACGTATTTTTAACTGGGACAGCGCAAGCGAATTAATCCCTAGCTGTCGCGGCGGGCTCACGCCCCTAATGGCCCGTCGCAGCGGACGCAGGTGTTCACCTGCCCACGTGCCGCCAGCGTAACCCGACCCGGCGCACGTGCCACTTCTTAACCTGAGTTACGGGTCATAAATGAGTGTCGTGTGACCAAATCGTCTAAATGGCTTTATTATTTATTTTTTTCTACGCGGTCATGGTACTAAACCTGTTTATTTGTCTTCTTTAAATGAAGTACAAGCGCATCCAGGCGTGGAACAACACGTTATTAAATTTATGACAACAGAAAACGAAAAACTATCAGAAACTTGTGGAAGATGTGAAAGACAGTTTAATGAGGAACCGCTGTCAAATATAGGCGTTATAAAGGGTATAAAGCTTTCCAATATAACAGAGACCGTGTTGAAAATGAGCTTATCCTCATCGTGCGAAAACATCCACAATAGAAGGGTTTCTCAAGAATTACGCAGGCTACGAGAATTCAAGACCCTACCGTGGGGGACACAAATCTGTACTTAGGTGAATGTGTTTGAGTGTTTTGTAAATAGTGTTTCAGAGAAGAGGAAATATACCGTTTATCTGTGTATCTAGTTGGTAAATATATACAGTGCACTGCTTAGGTTGCTGCAAAAACATGTATACCGGTATAGTTAAAAAAAATCCAATACTGTACATATTTAACAAAAAAAAATTTATGTTGAAATTTATTCACAAATTCATCGATTTTGTAAAAAGAAATTGTATTATCACATGATCGAAATGCAGTCTCATATTCGCCTATTCCTCTTAGGCAGGTGGTCGTGGGTTCAAAGTTCTAAAACATATAAATTAAGATTTAATCTTTAAATAGTGTTACGACATATCAATTTACAAGTAATTTTTCTACCAAGTGCAGAGAAATTTATTCTATGAGAATCTGTCGAGCCGTTTTCGAGATACTAGTTTTAACGTTATATGATGTTGAATAAGCCGCCCGCCCGCTGACTTGAATGAATTTCATATACCCCGCAGGCCACCCCAACCCTACCTGGAGCCGCAATATATTATACTGTTTGGGCCCGCACGAAAAAAAAAAAAAAAAATCCCATCGACCGCCATTAATTTCTTTGTCCGCCCATCTGTTTGAGAGGTGTCCTTCCAAAGCGAATCGTGTGCTAGTTGGTTGTCATAACATCTGCAGCGACAGAGTGAGTGCCATACCCGAGAATCGCCTTCGCCGTGATGGTGAGGGTGAAACCCGTTTAGGCATACTCTTCCGAAAGACACCATCAACAGTGTCGCATGCGATCCATTCGAACTACGAATAGGTTCGCGATTTAACCTAGGACTTTGCTTCACGATCTGCTGGTTAGGAATCGTGCGGGTTATTTTTTTTTTTTGCAAACTAAACACCACGTAGTGCTTGAGTTCGTCTTTACTGAAGCATCCTGTAATGCTAATTGTCACTGACATGCATCACCGAAGATTAACCAAAGAACACAGCAACCATATAGTACTAAATGGCTTGGAAGGATAACTTTACATGGCAAAGCACGTATTATTCCTCAATCATCGCCCTCGTTCAGGCCTCGCATTCGGGAGGACGGCGGTTCGAATCCCCGTCCGGCTATACGGATTTCGGTTTTCCATGGTTTCCGAAATTACTCCAGGAGAATACCGGGATGCTTCCTTCAAAAGGCCAGGGATAGACTACAACCGTGCCTCACGCCGTTTTTAACTGATGCTTGTCTTTGCGTGTCACTGGTTTGATTTTATCTTATGTATATATTATTATCTTGGACTTGTTACTTCTTTCCTCACCAATCATTTCCAAAGCTCATTCATTTCTTACTTTGTCTCTGCACTTAATTTTCAGCATTCTTCTGCAGCACCACATTTCAAATGCTTCAATTTTCATTCTTTCCGGTATTCCTAAAATCCATGTTTCGCCACCATGGCTGTGCTCCACGAATATCGATTTAAGGTATTAACGAAACGGTTGATTTCAGTTATACGTCTCACAAATTGTACATTAGCACAGGGTATTACGTTTTCTACCAGTAAATACTATATTACTAAGAGAATATGATCACACGATCAGATACAGGAGTTAAATGAATTCGGTATTGGTGACTTAGTGCATGCCAATTGTTTCTGAGTGAGGTGTCTGTTTTTTTTCTTAAAAAAAATAACATACATAGTGCATACCGTATCGTTGTAATATTGCCAACTATGCGTAGTTTTTGCCCTCTAAATCATTTGGATCATGGTGGTAATGTCATGCTCTGACAGGATTTTTTCTTCTTCTGATTATCGAAGACTATCATGTCTATTGAAAGTAGAAAGTTTATACGGATGTGTGTGTGTTATTTAGTTCGTATCAGTGTGTGCCATTTAGACCTTCAAAATATTATCAGACCTTCTCAAACTGAATATTTACCTTGAAATCTCAACGTTAATGTCATCTTTTACAGTTTACAGATATCAAATAACGTATTACTCCAGGAGAATGTCGGGATGTTCTTGCGAAAGGATATGACTGAATTTCACTCTTCAGCATTCTTAAGGATATTTTACCTTCTGATATAGATGGTACATTATTGCTGAGCACCGGCACCTACTGGACAGGGTAGGCAGGAGTATGCTTATAATAGTGCGGCACATGATTTGGAAGAGTATCGCAGCTATTGAGCAATATCCGACTGAGGAGTAAAGCAAATCTGGGGCTGTTGTTCTTAATGCATTTGCATCTGTTTCCCATACAGTTAAAGTCAGCAGTTGAAGTAGTTAGTTAAAATTATACAGCTTGTCAGTTGCGTCCGAAGGTGCTTTCTCTAAGTGAGGAATCTTATATATATATATTTTTATGAGTCATAAATGCTTTAGGAACAGGCGTTACATCAGCTAGATTAAAATAAAGTCTGCCGTTTCACATGCAGTACTGGAATCCAAGAGTCAATTTTTGACTAGTTTTATATTTGCAGCTTTCGAAACAATTATTTAGAATGTCAACAGTGAATTCGCAATAATTTTACCTCGTCTGTAGTACGTAGATGTAATCACCAAACGCACCCTCCAAGATAATAGGTAAAATCATAGTCACTTCCGTCGCTTTTTAATTCTTCAGAAATGAAGCAACATTTTTTTTTCTTTTTTTTCCGGTGATCTTTCTATGAACGTATCGGTTCTTGGGACACCTGGAACACAGAATGCTAGACCCGAGCGTTACAGTCTCGCTGTACAGCATCAATGTCGAGGTCATTTCACTTACGAGATCACGAGCCAGGGCAGTATTATGATGAATCTAGACAAAGAATCAAGGACAGCATGAAAAAGCGGACAGAGTGGAAAAATGTAAGAGAATAAAACTACTAAAATCTTTGCACTAATCAAGATGTACGAGAAATGTTTGCCAACCTTACCTCAAGTATGAAATAAACTTAGGAAAGAAATTTATATTATAGTCTCAGAAACGTTACAGTTAAAGCGGTGGATCAAATTTTCCGACAAACGTTCTGTTTAGTAATAGAGGGGAGTTCGTAGAGAAGGATTAACGTTGGATGACGGAGGTTAGAATCACCGACTCCGTATGTTATAAACGACATGCGTATATGAGCACAAGAAACGAAGAGTTGGAAGACTGCATCAAATTAGTCGATGTCCCATTAAAAAGCATGAGCCGGAGAAAAGAATAGGCTAGCCTTACCTCCGACAATCACGCTCATTACCAACCCCTTCGCGGATTCTCAAGAAATGGAACTGTCTTTTGAAGTGCGTCAGATTTAACCGCTATCTTACTTTCTATAAGCGGAAATTTCTTAACTGCTCATCATTGAACTAGAGTCTGTTAAAATCACCTCCAGTTCCAGATGTGCTGATGTATGGTACTGCGACACATTTACGTTCCCAACTCGGTTGTGGGATTGGCTTCAAGATTTGTTTAATGAATCGGAGAGCAGTCAATGCAGGGAATAACAGAAAGAAATACATAAATATCTTACAACGGTACATAGAAGTGTGGTGCATCCTCGCCATGATCAGCAGTGCTTTGCGTCCACATGGTAAAAGGTGCCTTTTCCACTGTAATATCTTTTAGATGAGGGGGAGATAACAGATTTAGAATTCAATATTCTGTTTTGCCATTTGCAAGGGGTTATTTCATACTTGTCTCGTGGAAACTTTTAAAAACTGAAATCGCTTCGTGGACGAAACGTTGCCCAGTATACTTAACGTATGATGATGCCACAGTAAATTCTTGTATTCTACTAGGAAGTAGATAAATAATGCTTAGTTAATAGAAAAAAAAAACAATCTGGATGTATCGACAAGGAAACAAAACATTACTCAAATGTAACAAGCTGGGTATGCTTAACGTATCTTACCTACAATAACCTCAATTACTGCTAGGGTGTGATGGTTAATTAACCTGAAACTTGGGTTAAACTCTAGTGTGTCCCACACTCATTACATAAAGTTGTAGTTTTCACACGCGCCTCCGTAACATGCTGGGCTTGCCTAGCATGATACACCTACAATAACCTCAATTACAGCTAGCTTACACTAACTTATCCTACCTTCATTAGATGAAGTATACGTTTCACAAGCGATATTGAGTAAATCGTGTGCATAACTGTAACACTCCGATCGAGATTTAAGTTAGTCATACCTCAATGTGCCAAGCTACAGAAAACTGAGTCATTGTTAAGATGTAGTGTACTAACCTAACTTATCCCAAATGTAACACATCCTATATTCACCGGAGTTTAATTAAATTTATGTAGGTTTGTAAATTACTGATGATAGCGGTTTTAGCTATGTCTTGTGTGTTAATGTGCCTGATACGTTCTGTTAGCGCCTTGGATCGTATACATTCAGTGCTATGATGCTCGTATTTGTTGTTTCAATCCCATGCGCACACTATCATGATGAAAGGGTGGTATGGCGGAAAATATGCATCACATAGATTTCCTAACGCGATGGAATTGGTACAACACTTTTTATTATAAGTCTATTTTCAGTGTGAATGAATAAATGCGATTTTAAAACGCTTGGCCCAAGGAATGTGTTTTTAAGGGTCCAAGCCCACTTCGGTATGGTGAAGAACCTTAGGAATTCCAAGTCTCAACGATGTCATCAGAACAACACTGTGATAACTAGTGCACGTGACTATAGCCCTACCTCAAATTATTTCCGTGGTCTAATGCAATATAACAACGCACAGTTCACCTACCTAACCTAACCTAAGGACTTTTTAATGGGAGGTGGGTAAAAATATTCTGTCTTAAGATTTTTCTATATTTGATGAAACCGTTTTTAACTCTGTTGAGGACGTGATTTGGTCTATGTGTGTTGATGTTACGTTGCTGTGTGCGTGTGTAAGGTTATTTGCGGAGAGGTTTCTGCGCGTGTTGCAGGATTCATCCTGATCATTGATTTTGGAAATATCTCTTCGAATGATGCCCGGTGCACTCTTCAAAAAAAAATTGAAAAGTGATACATTAGAATCATGTTAAAAAGTGTGCAGATAATATACGATATGAGCTCCGAGCGGATTCAGAAGTATGCTATGTTCTGATTCTGTACTTGAAATTTAATGGGATTTTAACAGATAGGAATTTAAGAACTCAATGCTTAAGGCACTATAGAACGAAGCTTTTTTGTCTTTAGTGATGAAAGTATTTTCCTGCCTATCTAATTTTATGAAATAAATTAGATGCTGATAAATTGTCTCCTGGACTGTTCTATTCTCGATTTGATTTCTTTTCTTGCAGTTACCCTGCTCGTCCACCACAAGGTCTGAATATTTTAATGTGCACACTTGCTTGGTCTTATTGACTTTTATTGATAGGGTTATCTGGAATTTTCTCTTAGAGAAGACTAAAACCTTGTTCTTGGACATATTGACAACCAGACCAAACTCTTCATTGTGCTGGACTAAATTGTTTCTCGCCCGATTCTATTTACTAAGTTCTCTGCAACCCTTATAAAAATATTTAAGGGATGGTTTAATGACAATGAAACATCTGTAGAACAACCATTTGAATGAGATTATGTTAAATTTTGTGACTTCGTTCTTTCATCTTTAGGTTGATAACTAAAGACTTCATGCGTAGAAAAACACGAAATGCCTCTCAGAAATCTTGGTGGTTTTTAACGGTATTGTCGGTCCTTCGTGCATGTAACGATATGTGACTTGCAGACAGTATCTTCGTTGTACATTTGGTGTGTGTTTTAATATTTTTTATGTATCTTGGTGTACTATGATGCTCTATGTGTCTATGTCTTGTAGTGTGTACAGCATACTCGCAGGAAGAAGAGGTGTATGAAGTTGGGTCACGTTTTATGATTTGGTCAGTTATTTATTTGAAGGAACAGTGCAAGGAAATACACCGTAGACGAAGACCAAGATTGAAATATATGAAGCAGATTGAAAGAGGTATTTTCAGAAGAAGAGATACCAAAGCTCAAGGGGGGAACAGAGGCAGGACTGCATCAGATCATTCGAAAGTCTGACAGCATGAAATAGATGTATTCTGAATATGGTAAAAGGCTTTGAGTAATGTTTTTGTTTCCTTGTCGATACATCCGGATTGTTTTTTTTCTATTAACTAAGCATTATTTATCTACTTCCTAGTAGAATACAAGAATTTACTGTGGCATCATCATACGTTAAGTATACTGGGCAACGTTTCGTCCACGAAGCGATTTCAGTTTTAAAGTTTCCACGAGACAAGTATGAAATAACCCCTTGCAAATGGCAAAACAGAATATTGAATTCTAAATCTGTTATCTCCCCCTCATCTAAAAGATATTACAGTGGAAAAGGCACCTTTTACCATGTGGACGCAAAGCACTGCTGATCATGGCGAGGATGCACCACACTTCTATGTACCGTTGTAAGATATTTATGTATTTCTTTCTGTTATTCCCTGCATTGACTGCTCTCCGATTCATTAAACAAATCTTGAAGCCAATCCCACAACCGAGTTGGGAACGTAAATGTGTCGCAGTACCATACATCAGCACATCTGGAACTGGAGGTGATTTTACAGACTCTAGTTCAATGATGAGCAGTTAAGAAATTTCCGCTTATAGAAAGTAAGATAGCGGTTAAATCTGACGCACTTCAAAAGACAGTTCCATTTCTTGAGAATCCGCGAAGGGGTTGGTAATGAGCGTGATTGTCGGAGGTAAGGCTAGCCTATTCTTTTCTCCGGCTCATGCTTTTTAATGGGACATCGACTAATTTGATGCAGTCTTCCAACTCTTCGTTTCTTGTGCTCATATACGCATGTCGTTTATAACATACGGAGTCGGTGATTCTAACCTCCGTCATCCAACGTTAATCCTTCTCTACGAACTCCCCTCTATTACTAAACAGAACGTTTGTCGGAAAATTTGATCCACCGCTTTAACTGTAACGTTTCTGAGACTATAATATAAATTTCTTTCCTAAGTTTATTTCATACTTGAGGTAAGGTTGGCAAACATTTCTCGTACATCTTGATTAGTGCAAAGATTTTAGTAGTTTTATTCTCTTACATTTTTCCACTCTGTCCGCTTTTTCATGCTGTCCTTGATTCTTTGTCTAGATTCATCATAATACTGCCCTGGCTCGTGATCTCGTAAGTGAAATGACCTCGACATTGATGCTGTACAGCGAGACTGTAACGCTCGGGTCTAGCATTCTGTGTTCCAGGTGTCCCAAGAACCGATACGTTCATAGAAAGATCACCGGAAAAAAAAGAAAAAAAAAAATGTTGCTTCATTTCTGAAGAATTAAAAAGCGACGGAAGTGACTATGATTTTACCTATTATCTTGGAGGGTGCGTTTGGTGATTACATCTACGTACTACAGACGAGGTAAAATTATTGCGAATTCACTGTTGACATTCTAAATAATTGTTTCGAAAGCTGCAAATATAAAACTAGTCAAAAATTGACTCTTGGATTCCAGTACTGCATGTGAAACGGCAGACTTTATTTTAATCTAGCTGATGTAACGCCTGTTCCTAAAGCATTTATGACTCATAAAAATATATATATATAAGATTCCTCACTTAGAGAAAGCACCTTCGGACGCAACTGACAAGCTGTATAATTTTAACTAACTACTTCAACTGCTGACTTAACTGTATGGGAAACAGATGCAAATGCATTAAGAACAACAGCCCCAGATTTGCTTTACTCCTCAGTCGGATATTGCTCAATAGCTGCGATACTCTTCCAAATCATGTGCCGCACTATTATAAGCATACTCCTGCCTACCCTGTCCAGTAGGTGCCGGTGCTCAGCAATAATGTACCATCTATATCAGAAGGTAAAATATCCTTAAGAATGCTGAAGAGTGAAATTCAGTCATATCCTTTCGCAAGAACATCCCGACATTCTCCTGGAGTAATACGTTATTTGATATCTGTAAACTGTAAAAGATGACATTAACGTTGAGATTTCAAGGTAAATTCAGTTTGAGAAGGTCTGATAATATTTTGAAGGTCTAAATGGCACACACTGATACGAACTAAATAACACACACACATCCGTATAAACTTTCTATTTCAATAGACATGATAGTCTTCGATAATCAGAAGAAGAAAAAATCCTGTCAGAGCATGACATTACCACCATGATCCAAATGATTTAGAGGGCAAAAACTACGCATAGTTGGCAATATCACAACGATACGGTATGCACTATGTATGTTTTTTTTTTTTTAAGAAAAAAAAACAGACACCTCACTCAGAAACAATTGGCATGCACTAAGTCACCAATACCGAATTCATTTAACTCCTGTATCTGATCGTGTGATCATATTCTCTTAGTAATATAGTATTTACTGGTAGAAAACGTAATACCCTGTGCTAATGTACAATTTGTGAGACGTATAACTGAAATCAACCGTTTCGTTAATACCTTAAATCGATATTCGTGGAGCACAGCCATGGTGGCGAAACATGGATTTTAGGAATACCGGAAAGAATGAAAATTGAAGCATTTGAAATGTGGTGCTGCAGAAGAATGCTGAAAATTAAGTGCAGAGACAAAGTAAGAAATGAATGAGCTTTGGAAATGATTGGTGAGGAAAGAAGTAACAAGTCCAAGATAATAAGATAAAATCAAACCAGTGACACGCAAAGACAAGCATCAGTTAAAAACGGCGTGAGGCAAGGTTGTAGTCTGTCCCCGGCCTTTTGAAGGAAGCATCCCTGCATTCGCCTGGAGTGATTTGAGGAAACCATGGAAAACCGAATTCTGGGTGCCCGGAGAGGGATTCAAACCGCTGTCCTCTCGAATGTGAGGACATAACGTTAGCCGGTTCAACACCACGTTCGATGAAATGTAGCAGAAATGATACCTATACCAGTAGATTAAATATATATAAATAAAAAAAAAGGATCGAATACAATTTGAGAAGTAAGTGAATTCTGTTACTTACGGTAGGAAGAAAAATTACAACCGATGGCCGAAGCAAAAAAAATGAGGTTAAAAGCAGAATAGTACTAGCATAAAAAAAACAGCCTTCATGAAAAAGAGAAATCTTTTAGTTTCAAATATTGATCTGGGAATTAGAAAAGACTTTTTAATACTCTATGTGTGGAGCACAGCACTTTATGGTAGCGAAACATGGACTTTAGGAATACCGGAAAGAAGGAAAATTGAAGTATTTGAAATGTGGTCCTGCAGAAGAATGCTGAATTGTACAGTACTTTTTATCATAAGAGTATTTTCAGTACGAATGAATAAATGCTCTTCATACACGATGTTCAAGGCACGCTGTCATTGATACGGTGGCAGACGCATAAAGAGATATATATTAAAAAATACTTCTACCTTATTCGTCGAAAAACAAATTATGATTGACCCATTGGTAGCTGTTTGAATTACATGTTAATGTGGACTGTGATCGGCGGACAGCGGACATTACACTCCAGATCGTAATGCATATGAATTAGACTGACAAAGCGATTTTTAAAACGTCTGGTGTAAGGAAACGAGTTTCTTAGAAGGTGTTTTTTTTCCCTCTCCGCAAGCTGCTGCGGGGGTGACACACACGCCAGTTTTTATGTGTTGGCGGCGTCCCGCCTCCTAATGAGATGTAGGGACGAAGAGTCGCACAGACCGATTTAAAAAATCTCTGTTAACTCTAAGAAACCGTATCTTTCGAACCACTGATCCGATTTAATTGAACTAAACACCATTTTAATACTCAGAAAATTTTGATACTAATCGACACGTCACATGACTAGTGTCAAATTAAAATATGTAATACTTATTATAAAATATAGAACCCAGGACCACAGAATAAAAAGAAAAAGTGAATATTATACCGCATTTCGAATTGAAGTTGAGGTTTAATACTCTGACCGCGTGACATTTAGACGAATTATGACTAGAGCGCACCTGCGTGGCACGTGGCAGTGGCGAACACCTGCGCGGCACGTGCGCGGCGGGGAGGGGGAGGGGGGGCGGAATGACCACAAACTGACCACAAGTTGGCGCCGGCCCGCCTTCGATACGTCACACCACAAGAATGTAATACTAAAGTGAATATTGTACCGTAATTGAGGTTTAAAAAATAAATAATAAAGCCATTTAGACGATTTATGACCCGTAACTCAGGTTAAGAAGTGGCACGTGGCCTTCTTGACAGCTTGATGACAGGTGTTGATGATTTATGGTGGGCAAGTGGCCAGGCGAACACCTGCGCGACGTGGGTGGTCCAAAAACTGGCAACTGAACCCCGTACATAAGGAATACATGGGGTGTTTTGGTCCGGGGTTCTGGCTCACAGCCCCCTTCAGGCACTACTGACGACGGTGTTATCAAATATTTTGATGCAGAGAAGCATTGATTCTTACTATTTTTCACGTAACAGGTAAGCCTTATTTTAATGAACGTTCAAAGTCTGTATTAACTGGATCAAGTTTACATCGCGATTTAGCGAATACATTATTCTATGTGCTTTAATCTAGTTGTAATTTATATTGAAAGTGTATGATGAAATTAATTGTGATAATTTGTGCTATGCGAACTAGAAATCATAATGAAGTCTGTTTTGTTGTTATCCGAAAAGTTATTCGCGATTCATTTCATGTGTTTAGTTGCGTTTTAGTTTTGACTTTTTAGCGGCAATATTATATCCAATTGTGATTAGCTTGAAATGCAGCCTGTAGCAGAATATTCTTTTTATAGGATAAGGAACAAATTATTTGTCATTAATTACTAGTAATTTCTTGAACACCATGTTAGTGACACAAGGTGTATCACGATGTAAACTACTTCCATTTAAGCTTACGACTTTTGATGTATGGAAGCAAGGTAATTGCACTGGGCAGTTCTATCATTACTGTGGTGCCAAAATCTGATGAATTCTAATGTAACTTAACGAACAAATTGAAAGTGAACAAATTTTTTTTTTTTTTATATCAAGCTTAGTTCTCTTTTATTTTGGTCCAGGCCGTATTTCGACCTAATCACCTCACTTTTGAGACAGTATATCTCCAGACCTAAGCGAAATATCAAAAAATGTATTATTTTCGATTTGTCTCATCGAGTTCCATAAGAATTCATCATCAGATTGTGGCGCCACGGTAATGATTGAATCCCCTTGCACTGATGCTGCTGACGAATTTAAATAGATCTATCCACTACCAGTACAATATCTTCTGAGTAAGCTGTCAATTCTTTTGAAGGTTTCAGTTGTTTTAAAGACCTAACCATTCACTTAGGTCATATAGGACTTGCTTCTGCTTGTAAATAGGTCTAGACCTATTTTTATTAATTTTGTAATCTTTCCCATCAAAGATTTTGAAATTTAATGTGGTAATATAATCAATTTGAACAGCTATCTAATCTATTTGAAATAGCAATACGATCCTCAGTGTATTTTTCCGACTGTAGGGAGAAAAAGAATTCTGTTTCGTCGTACAAAATTCCTATAAAATCTTTTTAGCAGCTTGTTTTTCTTAAATTCTAATGTTTTTAGGTTAAATCAATTAGGGTATTTATAAATGTGAACCCATAAGACTTCATTTTTAGTAATGCGAAGGTAAAGAACGAAGAAATTCTTCCGTTCCATATACATTCTCTGTGTTTCTTGGCCCGACCAATATGGCGACCTCCCCACCCCACCTCTACCCTCTCGGCTTCACTTCGTTATTTGGAGAAGGTCCCTTACATGGTGTCCTCTCTTTTCTTTGCTCCATGCTCCCTGCTCAACTAACTTTAAAATCATCTCTGCCGCTTGTTTTATACAGATGCTACAGAAAAATCCAGAATAAGACAGAGAAAGCCGCCCGTCGTTTCTCGAATTCTAACAATACTTGAACAATTAAATCCATACATAAATAATTACAAATTGTACAAAATCACTCATAATCATTAACAAATCTTGAAATGAAAGTTAACTGTTTAAATGCATTTACACACAAAATTATTAACATAGACCAGTCCAGACCGCCGCAAATTGTCTTACAAACATCATAGTTCACATCAATACTTACAATTGCAAACTTTTTATCAATGATTCGTACATAATACTGTCCTTGAACACATTACGCAGCATTTACATAGTTTATCTAAATAAAACAATATTCATTTACATGACAAATATGTATAAAAATTCACAATTACTGTCATCACAAAAAATATATACAAATGTCTAATTAAGTAATTAATCAACTCCTAGCTTGTTATACATAATTCTTCAAATAACATTTCATACAAAGGCTGGGTCTGACGGCTGTTATAATACCTTCTCCTCCCGACGGACTTTGACAC
>JARYHS010014831.1:0-31277 GCA_031002005.1 Vandiemenella viatica
GTTCTGCTTGGGGTTGCTTCCAAAGTCTCTCGAATTTCAACCTGCACTTCATAACTATCAGATTGTGGTCAGATTCTATGTCTGCTCCTGGGTATGCTTAACAGTCTATAAGTTGATTCCCGAATCTCTGTTCAACCATGATAATAATCTAACTGACATCTGCCTGTATCCTCTGGACGTTTCCATGTGTATATCCTTCTTGCATGATTCTTAAAGTGTGTGTCCGCCAAGACTAGTATGTATGTTTCACAAAATTAAAACAACCTGTTTAGACGCTCTTTTGTTTCTCCTAGACCAAACCTTCCTACAGTATTCCCCTCTTTTCCTTCTCTCCTTACAGCATTCCAATCACCCATGATTATTAGATTTTCCTTCCCGTTCACATATTGGATTAATTGTTCAATTTCCGCGTATGTTTTCTCTATTTCTTCATCGTCTTATAGTGAGGTTGTCATATACATTTGTACTAATGTGGCTGGGCCAAGCTTAGTTTCTACCCTCATTAAGTAATGCTGTCACTAAACTGTTCATAGCAACTTACCAGTTCTCCTACTCTTATTTTCATTACAAATCCTACACCAGTCACTCCACTGACAGCTTTGTGTAAATTATTCTGAGCTCCCCAGACAGGAATTCCTGCACATCCTTCCACTTAATCCCACTAGTCCCAACGACATCTAACTTGAGTCTTCCCATCTCCGTTTTTAAGTTTTCTAATCTAGCTGCCCTATTCAGACTTCTGACTTTCAATGATCCGACTCGTAGAATATCTCTATCCATTCTGATGACTCCTCCCTGAGCAGTTCCAACCCGGAGATCCGACTAGGGGACTATCTTAGGTCCGGAATGTTTTACCCAGGAAGAAGCCATCATACGAGAATTTTAAAAGGATTACATGGCGTCGGTATACACTTAGAGTCTTGCAGTAGCTTGCCGTTGCCTTCTGCATCCCCATTCCGTTTTTAGTTTCTGATCCATCTGCATTTAGGGGCCGTTTCCAACCTTATGGGCAAGAGGGTGACCTGGATCACTCCGTGATCTTCCGCCCACCTTTCAGGAGGCCGTTGGCGAATCTTTATACTGGGAATCATACAGTCGCCAGAGCCTCGTCCGTAAAAATGGGGTGCACCACGTGAAGGAGGTGTTAACATTTGTTTGGAAGAGCCTAACATAGTTTCTCCCAAACCCTTACACCTCATCTGACCATAGTGGTTCGTAAAAAACAGCTGAAATTTGTGTCCCACCTGAATAGTTTTTATTTAATTTTTATTAAGGTCAAACAATATGTGGTTCATGAATTTGCTATAAAAATATGAATTACGGTCCTATTTCAGCAACACTTTCAAAAAATAGCAGCTGGATCCATTGGCTTTACCATATCCGTGTTTGATAGTTGCTTACACACTTCCGAATATTTTACACACGTGTTTCTTGTAAGTAACGTATTATCCATAGTCATTTTCTATTTTTCTGCACTAAAGATTTAGGCTATATATATTCTCATTTTTTTTTTTTGGCATGCTGAGTGTTCATTCTGTAATCACAATCATATACATTACAAAGTTTATCTTCATCGATTTAAGACATAACATTATCACAAATTTGGTTTTATAGCTTAATTCATTGCTGTTTTAATTTGTTTAATTCGTCTTCAGTACCTTTTGTGTCTTCTGCCGAGATAAATTCTTGAGAGTTGTGATCGTCCAACAGGTAATTACCTGTTAATCTAAATGCCTCATTATTTCTGTGAAGCTGTGCCACTTCTCTTTAACGGTGGCTGGAGTAAATATTTGTCCAGAAGAATTGCTGTTAGACACTTGTTTAATGTTTTCTCCAATCTATAAACGATCTCTTCCACTTCAATTACAGCTTTAAGATCTTTCAATGCCGCCACTCACGTGAATAACAATTATTGATTATTTTCCTTGCTCTTGAGGTAAGATGAGAGAGTCTTTGAATGTTTCGTATATGTATATCCTACCTCCATTTTAAGAACGCAATAAAACCATCCAATCCACACCGGTGTAGTTCGGATTTGTTCGTTTTTCCCCATGCCCTTTTTTTCCAGTCTTAAGACTAGCATTAAAACTTCAAATTCCGATAATTTCGCTATCCATTTGAATAGATTTTAATGCCGTCAGCCTTCTTTGTGTTACTGATTCCTAGTATTCATCCAATAGGAAAGAGAGATTTTTCACTCCGGCACGGGAGAAATTTTTCTTTATTTCCTCTCATGGATCTAATACACTTCTGCTTAAAAACCTTGTTTGTACTTAAAAGCTTGGTCATAAACAGAATTAAAATTGACTTGTGATTTGCCTGCAGCGGATATAAAAAAAAGCGTTCTACGCAACTCGAAATAGCATGTTTGTCCTACCCACCATTATTGTTGACAGTCAACCAAGTAAAAACCTGTAGCTTCAGGGCAGATGCGGGCATCTCAATCACCAAAGATCTCTACTAACAAAACTGAAAAGGGAAATACCATAAAATACACTGGTCAGCTAGAACATTATGACCACTTACCTAATAGTCGGTATGTCCGCCTTTGGCACTGATAGAAGCGGCGACGCGTCTTGGTATGGAAGCAATAAGGCCTTGGTAGGTCGCTGGAGGGAGTTGGCACCACATCTGCACACACAAGTCACCTAATTCCTGTAAATTCCGGGGTGCGGGCCAATGAACTCTGATGCCACGTTCAATCAAATCCCAGATGTGTTCCGTTGGGTTCAGATCAGACGAGTTGGGGGGCCAGCACATCAATTGCAACTCACCACTGTGTTCCTCGAACCACTCCATCACACTCCTGGCATTGTGACATGGCGCAATATCTAGTTGAAAAATACCACTGTCGTTGGGAAACATGGTAGACGTGAAGTTGTGTACGTCATCTGCAACCAGTGTACGACACTTATTGGCCGTCATGGTGCCTTGCACGAGCCCCACTGGACCCATGAATGTCCACGTGAATGTTCCCAGAGCATAGTTGAGCCGCCGTCAGCTTGCCTCCGTCCCCTGGAAATAAAGGATTCGAACATTCAAAACGGCATGATGAAGAAGGTATCGGGATTCATCAGACCATGCAACGCTCTGTCACTGCGCCAACGTCCAGTTACGATGGCCACGTGCCCATTTAAGTCGTAGTTGTCGATGTCGTGGTGTTATCATTGGCACATGCATGGATCGTCGGCTGCGGAGGCCCATCTTTAGGAATGTTCGGTGCACTGTGTGTTCACACACACTTGTACTCTGCCCAGCATTCAAGTCTGATGTTAGTTCCGCCACAGTTCACCGCCTGCACTGTTTTAGCAGTCTTTCCAGCCTATGACGTCCGACATCTGTAATGAGCGGTGGCCACCCAGCCCCTCGACGTTTGGACGTGGTTTCACCACTTGTTGAAGACACTCACCACAGCACTCCTCGAACACCCGACAAGTCGTGCAGTTTCCGAAACGCTCATGCTGAGCCTCTGGGCCCTCTGTCAAACTCAGATAGATGGCGCTCCTTTCCAATTCTAAACCGGATAGCACGCTCCCTGATAGTACATGCACAGTGCGTATGTCTGACTATCAGTCATTCCTAGTCAGGCTTAGCTGCTATTGGACGGGTTTATGTCGATAGTTGGTAGGCAGTCAAAATGTTCTGGCTGATCAGTGTATAAACTGAATATAACACATGGTGGTCGACTTTAGAATCTGAAGCTCATAGAACTTTTCTCTATGAATTATCAACAACTAAACTAGTGACAGCAGAACTGTAGAGTTGAGACCCTAAGTGCCACTGTGACGTGTGGGTATTAAAAACAGTCGCACCAAACTTTATCTTTTTTTTTACTTATGGTTTTACGCCTCGTCGACGCCGAGGTCATTAGACGCGGGATGGGACTGGGGATAAGGAACGGGAAGGAATTCGGCCGTAGCCTTTTTGAAGGAAGCATCTCAGCATTGGCCTGGTGTGATTTGTGGAAACAATGGAAAACCCAAATCAGGATGCCCAGACAGGGATTCGAACCGGCGTCCTCCCGAATATAAGGTGAGAGTTAACCACTCACCCACCACGCTCGGTTCGTGTCAATATTCGAGCAATCACAAGAGTGCGCACTAACTCAACGGGTCGTCGGATATCCTTTAAGGAAATATTCAGCCTTCCTTCCTTTACAGCCGTCCACACTTCCGAAAGTTTTTTTTTTTAATTTATTTAATTGTCGATGGCTTGCGCCAATTGGACCAGCTGACAGTTACATGTTTTCCTTCAAGAATCTTACATATTTCACTCTTAGTCAATACTCTATTTTTACAATTGTTTTGCATCCTGGCTACATATAACACCTTTATTACATTTTACAAGGCTTTATCAATCTGTGAAGGAGTAATGCAAGACAATCATTTATACCTTTTTTTTTAACAGCAAATGGAAAATTATAGCTAGTTTTACATAAATACAATTTATATTTGTGATAATCGATGAGGGCAGGTTTGTGATGGATCGTCTGTTGAAATTGCGAGTCTAGTATTTGGTGCCTTATAAATTTTATCCAGTCCCCGTTTTGTTATAGTAAGACTCAGAAACTTTAAGGGGGCAGGTATCTGCACACTTATACGACCTCTTTTTTTTGGGGGGGGGGAAATTTTAAACTTGGATTGGGTAAGTTGTTCATTATTGGCTTTGTATCCAGAATGACGCACCTTTTGCGGGGTGGTAGGGGATTTTGGGGTGGTTTTGTTCCTTATTGAATTTTCATTGGGAGTTATTAGAAAACTTTTTTTCCCCCCATTTGGCTGCTAAATTTTTATATTGGCTTGGTGTAGGAATCGGGCTAGCGCTTCGTATACCTCCTGTCTTTGTCTTCCCAAGAGGGAAGTAACTGAAGTTGGAAAGGGTATTTTTAATTTAACTAGGTTTTTATAAAGGATGTCTTGAGAAGCCTTATACTGACTGCATGCTAATATGACATGGTTTAAGTCGGCTATTTCTTCATGTTCTTTTGGGCAATAGGGGGAGGTGATTACTCCTATTCTGTGTAAGTGACTTGGGAAATTCCCATGTCCCATTCTCATACGAACTATTGATGTTTTTTGACTTCTACTCATTTTTTGGGATTCATACCAGATTTTTGTTGTGAGAACGAAGGCTTTCACGGCGTATCGATGAAATATAGTCTTCGCGGGTTTTTCGCCGTATGTTGTTGAAGAGCTCTTCAACAACATACGGCGGAAAACCCTCGAAGACCAGATTTTTGTTGGTAGGTCGGGTTGGATTAAAGAGAAATGTCTTCCTCTAACAGTTTGGGTGGAGGACCAATAGTCTGACCATTTCCTCGAGTACTCTGACTTGATGATGGGTAGGATGTCTGTATAGGGCAGCTGAATATAATGTTTTTCTCCGTTCAATATGCTTTCTTTAGCTAATTGGTCGACGGTGTCATTATGTTCTATTGACGCGTGACCCTTAATCCATATTAAGTGTACCTCTTTCCCTTCTATCGTAGCCGAATGCGTTAAGTGAATTATGTCTGATAGGATCGTGTTTAGGCCGTTTTGTCGATTTAGGCTTTCCAATTTTTGGATTACGCTTTTAGAGTCAGTTAAGATCGAAATTTTGTTGTATCGCTTACACCCGTAAATTATAGCCGCTCTGATTGCGAGGGCTTCTGCTGTATATATCGAGGTTTCGGGAGGAAGAGAGACTTGCTTTGAGTAGCTCGAGTTAGGGCAGAAGTAGGCGTATCCGACGCCTGTGAGGATTTCGAGCCGTCGGTGTAGATTTGGATAGAATTTGGCCAAGTTAGCGTTAAGTATCTCTCCGCTAAAACTTTTACCGAACCACTTGAGGTAATCCAATCCGGCAAGTAATGTATGTTGGGTTTAAATTTTAAAACCTCATATTCCATACTAAATTGGGGTAAATTATCATCATTAATAACTAGAGGTATTATGGTTTTTATTTTTAGGTAGCTTAGGCACAGTAAGGGAGTTTTGTAACCGATGGGAATATTTCTTCTCTCCATCATTGTTGTATATTTTATGGCCTTCTCTAACACGGGGTGATTTCTGATGGCTGCTCGCCTTATTAGATACACCGAAGTTAGTAGTTGGCGGCGTAAGTCCAGAGACTTCTCTTTCGCTTCCACCAGCATGGCATTCGTTGGAGTAGAGGTCATTGTTCCTAAACATATTCGGATGGCCCTATATTGCTGATTGTCCAGTTTGCGCAGTAAATACTTAGGAGCATTTCCGTAACATTGACTTCCATAATCGAAGATTGGCCGGGTGAGTGCTCTGTAAATTTTTAGCATGATGGCGGGATCAGCTCCCCACCAGACGTGTGATATTGATCTTAGCAAGTTCAAGTGGTGATCCGTTTTGGCTAGAATCTGATCGATATGTCTTTTCCATGTTAATTTGCTGTCTATCAGTAGACCCAGATGTTTTACTGATGTCTGTACCGGAAAAATGAACGGCCCTAACTGGATCTCCATCTCACTGAATGTTATTTGTTTTCGAGAGAAGATTACGATTGCTGATTTCGTTTGTGATATTGTTAGCCCCAGTTGGAAAGCCCATTCGTGTAACTTAAAGGCAGCTTCTTTAAATCTCCAAAAGTTTAGGCCCTGGGAAGAGGATGAGGTGTAGATGCAGATATCGTCTGCGAATTTTAGTATCTTTATCATTGGGCTAAATATGTTTTCAATATCGGCTATGTAGATGGCGAATAGCAATGGGCTTAGGATTGCTCCTTGCGGGATGCCTTTTGTGACGATGCGCGGGCCATATAAGGAGTTATCTTGTTGGCGGAAATAAACAGTCCTGCAGCAGAGGAGATTATGAATACCATGCACGTATATCTCCGGGAGGTGTAAAGTTCTGAGTTTATCGATTAATATTGGTATCTGGACATTGTCATATGCGCCCGTTATGTCCAAGAAAAGAGCTGTTGTATAGCCTTTGTTCATGAAGGTTTTTTCTATGTCTAGTGTGAGAATGCTATGGTTATCACTTGTACTTTTCCCCTTTCTGAAACCGAATTGCGTGCTAGGTAGCATATGGTGGTGCTCTAACCACCATTCTAACCTCGTTTTAATAATACGTTCAAAAGTTTTGGCGACGCACGAGGATAGGGCGATGGGGCGATATGAACTAGCACTGTTATTATTTTTCCCTGATTTGAGCACTGGTATGATGATTTGGGTCGACCAATCTTTCGGAAACTCACTTTTACACCATATGTTCGTGAATATTTTTAGTAAAATTTCTTTGGCCTTGAAGGGAAGGTGGTGTAACATTGGATAGGTGATATTGTCTATTCCTGGAGCGGTGTTTGTCGACGATTTAATAGCCGTTTCCAGTTCTCTCATTTCAAACTCTTTTACTAAGATATTGTGACTATTCCCTTCATTGAGGACTTTTGGTGGATTTAAGGGACCTGGCTGGACTGTTGGAGGAGCAACATTGTTGGTAAAATCTTCTAACCAATTTGTTAGGGATTTTGTTCCTACCGATTTTTTCCTGAATCTGTTGATCATATTCCATACCGTACTTAAGGGAACTTTGTTGTTTAGATTGTTACAGTATTCCTTCCAACTTTCTCTTTTCTTCTTTTTCAGTAGTCTTTTGGTTTCGGCATCACACTTTTTGTACTTTATAAAATTTTCCCAAGTGGTTGATTGTTTGTAATTGGTTAGAGCTAATTTTCTTTTTGCCATTGACCTTGAGCAATGTTCGTCCCACCAGGGCACCCTGGTTCTTTTTGACTTTTCTACGGGTTTACATCGAGGAAAGGATTTATCTGCTGCTTCGTTTATGATTTTTAGTAGTTCTTGGTACTGTTGGCTAACTGAGTTGTAGGTACCTACTCGATCTATATTTGCCTCTATGAACTGTTCGTATATGCCCCATTTTCCGCTTTTTATGTTCCATTTTCTGGTGGGCTGAGAAAATTGTGGATTAATACTCTGTTTAGTTGAAATAATGATGGGGTAGTGGTCCGAGCCCCAAGACTGTTGTAGGTTATGCCATGTGAATTCCGTCGCGAGAGAAGAAGAGCAAAGGGTTATGTCAATGGCTGATTTTCGGTAACCCGGTTTTTGAATTAAGGTAGGGGAGCCGTCGTTAAGGACGAACATATGGAATTCGTCTATTATTTCTACTATTGATTCTCCGAATGTATCGTTAATTTCGCATCCCCAGCTTGTATGGTGAGCGTTAAAGTCTCCACATATAAGATATGGCTCCTCCATTTGTTGAATTAGCGCTCGCCACTCCCCGATTCCAATTTTTGTTTTGGGGGGGCAATAGACTGATGCAATGGTTACTTTCCTATTTTGGGTTTTTATTCTGACCGCGATTGCTTGAAAGGATACAATACGCGTGTGATCGATATTTATGGCTGTGAAGGGGATCCTAGTTTGTATAAGTATGGCAACTCCGCCTTTTCCGTCATTTCTGTCATTTCGTAATATATGGTAGCCTTGGAGATGGATGGAAATCTCGGGTTTGAGCCAGGTTTCTGCAATTGTGGCTATAGCTATGTCGTTGCAGTTTAATTCCCGTTGGATAGATTCTCGGTTTGCACGGATTGATCTAGCGTTCCATTGTAATATTTTAAATTCGGCCGTCTTGTTGGAGTATACTTATTAACCTTTCTAGTACTATAGATGGATTGATCGAATTCTCTGATGAGCACCTGGCTTCGTTGATCACGAACATTATGAGATTAAATATTTTTTCTACTAAAATACCATTGTTGGGGGGTGGCATCTCAATGGGAGGATAATGAATATAAGGCTGTTGGGCTGTAATGGGCTGTATATTATTTACATTAACAGTATCTGCCCCAGGATAGTTTGTAGTTTGCGAGGTTCCCGCCTGATTTGTTGGCGCTGGGGGTACCCGAGGGGTTGATATGATCGGGGATATGGGGCCATTATATGTGTATAAGAGATTTCTTAAATTCGGGTCTGGGTTTCCTTTGGTGAATTTTGTGTTCTTGAAGGACTTGGGACCTTTTGACCAGACGTATCGATTTGGAGAGAAGTTATTTTGTTGGGAGTGATGGGTGGCTCAGATTGAGTAGCTTCAGCTGACTTTGTTTGGGGATTATTGTTCTTAGGGGGTTCAGCGGTGATTTGTGCATAACTTTGGGCCATTTTTCCTGATTGATTGGGGTAGGAGGAATATATTCTATTTACTTTATCTGCCCGTCGTTTCTGGTGTTCTGGGCAGTTTTTGTCTGTGGAGAGATGACTCCCTCCACAGAATAGGCAACATGGATTTTCTTGGGAGGGGCATTGGTTGAGGTCGTGGGGACCTGAACATTTGCTGCACTTTTGTTTGCTGCGGCATTGGGCTCTGACATGATTGAACCGTAAACATTGATAACAGAATCAGAGGGGGGACGTAGGGTTCGACTTTACATCGCATACCGTACAAATATACGTATTCGGGGAGCACTTGAGATTTGAAAGAAAGTAGGCAGACTGGTAATTCTCTAGAAATTTTCTCCCCGTTGATTAGGAGGTTTTTAGAAAACCGTTTAACATTTAACACTTGAAACTTAGCTTCGATAGCTTCATATATTTCCTTTATACTTAAACTGGTGTCCACGTTTCTGATCACACCTTGTCTTATTGTCAAGGAGTTTGGAATGTATGCCTCTAAACCGATTTCTTTAAAAGATTCTAGCGTAACAAGTTGATTTGCTGCTTCACCAGTTTTGCACTCTACTTTAACTCTGTTGAGACCTGCGTACGTGATATTTACTATTTGATGTTTTAGATGATTATGCTTCTGGAATAGAAACTTCCCAAAAGACATAGGGTGCCACTTGCCTACGTTCCTGTCCACACTTTCTACCACTACTAAGTAAGGACCATTATCCGTAGTACAAAATCTGTTGTTCCTACTGTTGTTGTTCCTAACATGCATAGGGTTAACACGGTCACTCGCCGATTGCTGTGCACTGTGAAGCGCTTGCTGCTCACCTGTTGGTACCGGAGCTGATTCTGGTAGCTGGTTTTCTGTAGAAGTCTCCATTCTGATGAGTTCGGAATCGTCTTGCACACTGCGTCCCTCTTGTCTCGCCTTCTTGTTTGAGGACGTGTCGAATTCCGCGGATGTGTCTGGTTCTGGCGGCGTGCGTGGGCGATTCTTGGCTGCTTGCTGACGCTGCATGACCTGTTGCTCTTTCATTGATGAGGCCGGTGGTAGTGGAGGGAAATGATCCTGGTACTGTAGTATGGGCGGCTGGTCTGTTGGAATGGCCGGCTCGCCTGTTGAACTGTAGTTGTTGATGGGTAATGGCTGAGCTTCACTGGCGTAAACTGTTTGAAGCGCTGATCCTATAGTTTGGCCCGTGTCGTAGAATGGAGGCCCTTCCATTGCTTTGGCTTGAACTTTTATCCAAACGAGAGGGCTTTGTTCTCGCTTGGATAATTGCTGATGTAGACTGGACGAGCGGTATACCGGTGTTAACCGGAGCGCGTTACACGTAGTTGAGGAAAACGGAGTTCACGAAGACTCGCTGCGAACTGAACTATGCTCTCGCTTGAGGAAAACCGATGTGTCTTCCTCGACTGCTCGAGTGGAACTGGCAGCGGCCACTTAGGAACAGTTTGTTATCGTTTACTGCAATCAGTTGTCCGAAGTACACCAGCGAGCACGGACTAGCTTCGCTGCGAGCCAAGATTAAATGGAGCTCTCGAAAGAGTCTGCACAGCCTCCACGTTGCTACAAGTGGCAGTGGTGGCAGCAAATCAAAACCGTAAAAAATGAGACTTTAGTACGAAAATTACCTGAATATGGTACAAAGAAGAGAAATAGGCTCCAATTAGAAATTTTTTGTTTATTTGCATCTCAAAAAATACAACCACGATTCGAAAATTTAGTAAAAAATGAACAGGCATAGAATTCTTACCGGAAATTTTCTATTTTTACTGTATTGTAAAACCTGCAACACTTGCTTTGCTAGTTTGCGACCGCGACCCTCCGCTCTGGGGTTCGCGACCCGCTGGTTGAAAAACATTGAAAGGATATGGGAAGTGCTCTTGATCTCGGAGGATCCTACCGGTGCAAGGAGGGGAGTGATAGCAACGTAACAGCCTCCTATGGTCGTAGACTGCACAGAGGTGGACAATGACGTCTCATTCAGTCGGTCTGGGCTTTCTGCTACTGGATTTTTCTTTTACTTATGGGCTTTACGCCTCGTCGACGTCGAGGTAATTACATGCGGGATTGTGGACAAGGAACTGGAAGGAAGCATCCCGGTATTCGCCTGGAGTGTGTAACGTACTCATATGTAACGTCTCTATTTTGTATAATACTTTAAATATATTTATATACTTTATTGCCTCTTATTTCCAGCACCAGACCAGTATATAGAGATTTCCTTAACCCCTATTTGTCCGCCGCTGGGGTTAATATGATACTCACGCTGAAAAATTATTATTATTATTCCAATTCTTATCACACAAACTCATATTAATTCCTTTGTCTATATCTATATATATCTCAATCTCAAATTAAAACACTTTCTACTTATCTCATCACTTGTATATTTTTTATTTAACAAAACAATTCTCTTTTCTCAAGTCATATAACATTATCTTTATCCATAACCCTAAACCTTCTGCCCTCAGGCTAATATTTTAGTAATAATAATCCCGCCCGGATTCTTGTAGCTTCTCCAGTGAGCCAAACTGTTTCATCTCTTCTTTCAAACTTATTCATTCCAAAAAACCAAAACTCGTCCTCTCCATTCAAATCTTCTCTTCAACAACTCACTCTTGACTCTTCTTTTATTTTTCAGAGATCTCATTATTCATCTTGTTATTCTTTGACCTTTGAACTTAAAAATTCCGAGTTAATACACACCGTTACAATTTATTAAATAAAAAAATAGCTTAATTAATGTAAAATCACACAAATGTGAGGTTGTGTACCTCACAAGTGATTTGGGGAAACCATGGAAAACCCAAATCTGAATGCCCGGAAGGGGGTTCGAACCACCGCGTGCCGTCCTCCCGAATGCGAGGCCAAAGCGTCTACTACTGGAAACCTCTGAGACACATGTAACGCTTCCCTGTCTGTATGTGTTTTATTAGCACGCGTATAATTCAAAAACCAATGATACAATTTAGAAGTGCTTTATCTTAATTGGCAGATTCACTATCCTCTCACGTTTTATCATGTATTTCATAATGTTAGATTCGGTTGGTATTAAGTAGATTCGATTAAAACATCATTACACACTGTGGCTTTCAGTCCGTTTGCTTCTAACTCGGGATCCCCGAATCCATCTTAAATCCTTATTTTTATTTTTTAGATTTAATATCCGGTCAGAATTTAAAATATTTTTCTACGATAGATGAGATACTGAGGAAAATCTTCTTACGTAGCGCTTTACGTTACGGTTTCCGTTGGTACGCTTGAGATTCACTTTAACCACCGTAATTAAATCGTTATCTACGAGGTGCGTCCAGAAAGTAAGTTCCGTTTCAATTATATCCGCTGCAGAGCTGCGATTGCAATTCCGCACATGCGCTGTAGACGATGTGTATCAAGGGGAAGAACGTGTGCCATTTGGAGATCGCTGTCAGTTGCGTACGTTTTGTTGTGCTTGTTTGAAATGTCGGCGTTGATTGAAAATTCCGCCGCCTGTGAAATCAGGTCTGTGATTCGGTTTCTGAATGCGAGGAAAGTGAAACCAAGTGAAATTTATCGGCAAATTTGCGATGTTTACGGACCAAATGCGATGAGTGATTCGATGGTGAGAAGATGGGTCCGACAGTTCAATGTCGGGCGTAGTGATGTGCACGATGAAGAACGAAGTGGGCGTCCAACTTTGGTTACAGAAGAACTGGCAAGACTTTCATCTGTTCTTACATCTCAAGTCTTTCCTTGGCGGTCATCACTTAACCAATGACGACGAGCTGAAAGAAATTGTTTCCAACTGGTTGAAGACACAGGCGGCAGATTTCTATGAAGAAGGTATATAAAAACCTGGTGCCACGCTATGACAAATGCCTGCAAAATTTCGGCAGTTATGTGGAAAAGTAGTTTAAGAGTTGTAGAATTTTGTGCAATAAAAATTTCTTCTGTATCTGTGTACAATTTCATTTTATTACCAAACGGAACTTACTTTCTGGACGCACCTCGTATATTGTATCATCAACACTGCATAATAGAATTGTATCTGTACAATCTTTTATATTTAAAAAAATGTAGTAGTATTGCACACTACTGAAGAAGAAATTCGAATTTTAATGTTTATCTGTATGGAAAAAACGCAAAACTAATGGACGGATTTAAACGATCAACATCTAGGATACTTTCTATTCCGGTAGGCTATATATTTCTCTATGAAGTGGACCAGTGATTCACAACGGGGGTGGTACTGCCCACCGGTGGGCGTTGAAGAGTTCGTAGGGTTCGTTTCTTGGTCAAGGCAAATTTAAGGGGCTTTTGAGGATCAGTCGCACCCCACTACTTTTCAGTATTATATGTGACTTTAAGGCTGCATCAAAGAAGTTTTGCATTTTGTTTTCATCATCATATTCAGGAAAGAAGGTTTATGGTATTCAGCAGCTTAGTAGTAAATAAAATATGATAGTAGTAGACAACATTAGAACGCGGCGACTTAAGATCGCTGATAACAAATGAGGCACCCAGTTTCCTAAATTTAGTGGTGTTACACGGAGCTCAGCCATTAAAATTATTTGTTCGTATATGCTTTTGTTAAACTATGTAAAATACATCAATATTACCAATATCTTTTCATAATGAAGCTATTAAAGTCTGTCCATGTCCTTCAACATATGATATAATACAGGGGCGCCACTCAGTCACTGTTTTAAAACTTTGGGTTACGACTCAAAATAGTCGGAGCACTATGCGTTACCTTAATGATTATCCGATTTTGATGGAACTTTGTATATGTATAGTTTAAAACAAATTCGAAAACACTGTTTACGTTTGATTTACAGAAACCTCAACTCTCTCCTCCTTTCCATCCTCACTTTAATTTCTGTCACAGTTGTTATACAAACCAACAGTTTTTATCCGATTTTGATAGTACTTAGCACACGTATAATTCAAAACAAGGCGGTCTGGTAGCTCAGCGGTTAAGGGGCTTACTTACGAAACTTCTCTCTCCACTCACGGTTCCAAATCCCGCGGTGAGTAGGAATTTTTAGATGTTGTATCTGATTATATGAGCTACGCCGAGACGTTCCGTGGTTCTGATTCGACGTTAAACTGCAGGCCCCTGAAGAAAGGAATTAGCCTTCTTGCCTCTGACACAATAGTTTGGTCCTTAATAAGAACATTTCCCATACAGGTTGTTTATAACGGTCAAAGCCGGGTTTTTCCCTAACGCGAATCATAGCGAAGCCAACACAATCTATTCGAAACAGTAGATTAAGCTACATACATTAGCGGGGCTACAAAACGCCGTTGAGGCAGTGATAAAAAAAATACAAAAAAAAAAACAATAGTTTGGTACATCTTGTTCGGGAAGATTCGACGTAACGTCGGTTTGTGGACTAAGTTAGATTCTTAGTTTTTGAAATGAAAAATTCTTTTGGTGCGTTGGATGATTTTTGAATTAATAAAATCTTACGAGTTAACATTACCGATATGCTAATGTTAACAGTATATCTGTTGTGGTCTGGTGGTTTAGTGATTAAGATGTCTGAGTGGCGAACGAAAGGTCTCCGGTTCGAATCTCTCTCTCGGCAGGATTTTCATGGACCATTAACCCGACCTTAACCTCTGGCATAAGGTGAGGCACGGCAGAACGCTTCCTTGGTTCTGATTCCACGTTAAACTGTATCTGGTAACACTACCGGATTAGGTTAAGGCTGCTAAGCCAGAAGCTTAAAGCGCAACCAATACAAACGCTGTCACCAGGTCATTACATCCACCCGGAATTATTATTATTTAGTATATCTGTAGTTATAAGTATGATGTGTTGCGTGTATGCCATTCATAGTTTTAAATTTTTTACTTCTGTCGGAAGTCCCCAATGGATGTCAATTTTTTATTTATTTTTTTTTCTCGAAAATTGTGCGGTAGACCAAAGAAGATTGGCAAACTATGATGTACACTCCTGAAACCACAATATTTCTGAAGTGAAAACTTCTATAGTCGCGCTACGCGATGTTTGGACGGCGGTAAACATATGAGTTCACTAGAAGCCACCTGTTGCGCGTCAGATCGCGGTCGTCACGGCATGGCACATGTTGCGCGTATGATATGTGCGCAGGACGTTAGCAAAATCTGTATTCAAACTTACATTTTTATCCGATTTTTATGGAATTTTGTATACGTGTACTTTAAAACAAATATGAAACACTGTTGAGGTTTGATTTACGGAAAACTAAACCCTCTTCTCCTTTCCCCTCTCACATTAATTTCTGTCACAGTTGTTCATACAAACCCACAGTTTTTAGGAGTTGTCTTTGATTATATGAGCTACGCCGGGACGTTCCGTGTGTAGTATATTGAGAGATTTTAGCTATAGTATATTCTAAATTTTACTCGGGATAATTTTTCTCAAGCTGCAGCTATGTAATTTAATTCCACCCAACGAAGCAGAGCTCAAGGTTGGGCAAAGTCACTTCCCGTGGGAAGCAGACCCCCTACCACGGTAGCCCAGAAAGCCCTTAGCAAGGGGTTTTAAATGAATCCAAACTTGGCTGTGGTGAATTGCCGCTCGTTTACTACACGTGGCAGGCCCCTGATGAAAGGAATTAGCCTTCTTACCTCTGACACGATAGCTTAATACATCTCCTTCTGACGCGTTGGCCGATTTTTGCATGGGTAAAATCTTATGAGTTCGCTTTACCGACATGTTAATGTTAATAGTATATACGAGTATGTTGCAGTCTGGTGGCTCATAGCTTTAGGTGTCTAACTAATGAGCGAAAGGTCCCACGTTCGAATCTCTGTCTCGATGGGGTTTTTCACAGATCATTAATCCGACCTTCACATTTGGCATAGCTTCCTGAGTAATTTGAAGAACGCCAGAATTCTTCCGTGGTTTGAACTCCACGTTAAACTGTACGTCCTCTATACTTGGTAGGACTAACAGGTTAGGTTAAGGCACCAAAGACGGGGGCGGAATGCACAGCCAATAGAAACCCTCTCACTAGTTCATTACAACAACATGGCATTAATTGATATTATCTGTAAGTGTTGCGCATATGATATTAATAGTTTTAAGTTTTCACTTCTGTCGGCAGTCTCCAATAACTGCCATGTTTTTTACTATTATTATTATTTTATCTGCCTGTCTCTGCATCACGAAAAAAACTAATAGATCTTACTTAGCTATATTGCATTTTTGATTCCGATAACTTACAAAACTCCCTGTCATAAAGAGTCCAACACTGTAAGTTTTGATGTTTTTCTCTGGCATTCCACTCATAACACAAAACATTTAGCATGGATTTTAAGAAGCTGCACACAGTCACAGTTCGTTTCACCGGATAGAATAGGAGAAACGTTTCATCCAGTTGGTAGCACACCTGACGATACTAGTGGCCAAAGCCGTAAATTTTGGGAATTATTATCTAGGTGTGCGTTCTTCAAATGAATGTTTTTTAGGGAAGCTGCACACGTTGGCAGTTTATGTAATCAGTTAACATTCAGAATATGTATTACCATATTTCGTCCATGAATAAAACCAGGTTTATTTAGTTTACTACTAATAGAACCCACGAATTAAATAATGTCTAATGCAAACAATCTCGCAGGTGAATTATGTACAATGATGTATATAAATATGTAACGCATAAATTGCGATGTGTGTGTCTGTTTGCATTGTTAATTTTGTGAGATCAATTGTAATGAATTTCGCATATCAGTCATTCAACAGGAAAATGTACTATATAGCAAGGCGGTGTGTATTATTGGATTGTACTGCAGACTGGTAAGTGAATATTGAAAGTTGACGACCCGGCATTTGTTACAAACTATATCGGAGACGAGTGACTTGGTTGATAGTGGATCTCGATAATATCTTGTGGTGATAACAAGAGATCGTACTAGCAAATCTGACATCGACAAGCTGACATAGGCTGCTTTAGAGACAATGGAGAGATCAATTAGTGAAGTAGGTCTGTTGTGCGGCGACGAGAAAGAACATGACGAGTAGGGCTATTGATGTTTTAAAAAATAACGGATTTTCGATATATCGATATTTTTAAAAGTATCAATATCGGATTCGATATATCGAAGAAAAAATATCGATACATCGACCCTATTATATAAAAACAATGTTACAAAAACAAATCATTTTAAAAAGGGGCGAAGTCTTGTGGCTATATACTGATGAAGAGTTGTGAGATATTATTCTGAATCAAGTTTTGATTTTCTGAAACAAAATGGTTTTTCATGACGTTAGGGATAAATCTTTTTTAAAAAATTGTGACTTAGCCATCATACTACTACTTTACTAAAAGGAAGGGCATAATGTATACGATTTACACGAAGACTTGTGAATCCAGAAAGAGAATCGAGGGAAATCTTGGCTTTTGTGAGTTTAAAAGCTGAATAATGAAACACTGTAAAGGCATTTATTTAGGTAGAAGTTCTACTATCAGAGTTTTCATAATGGCCAAGTCACGTTTTTTTACAAGGATTGTTTTATGTGGAAATTAATTTCTTTTTATAGGTTGATAGCTTATTCTGAGTCTTCTTACTTTTTTGCACCAAATTTTTGCATCTTAGCAAAGATTTGGTATCTGAACTTATCAATATTCCTGCTTACATCCATGACGAAATACTTCCCTCGTCAACGCACCTAACCATGTAAAACAACGGGCTCGAGTACGATTCGTTCTGTGCGAGCGACGTCGTGCCTGCATCGGTGTAAACCTACCAATAACTTCCAAATTAATTGTAGGAACAAAGTAAAATTAATTGTGTTTTTTATGCTCCTGATCTTTGTGCAAAACTGAAATTTAAGGCATATAGCCTCATCAAGAAGAAAGCAATTAACGTACAAATTTTCTCTAAGACATATCAGCTTTTAGATTGGCATTGGAAAAACACTAGAACTTTTCTTATACTGTGGGGATGAAACCAAGTATGTGTACCAAATTACCATTTTCTAGGACAACTGGAAGTTGCATAGAATTATGATGAGAGAGTGTCATTTCCAAAAAATTCCACACTAAGGTGATGAATGAAGTAAAATTTTGCACATTAATTATGCTTCCTAAGCTCCATTTACAAAAAAAACTTTGTGTCATGTAAAGAGTAAGATATAAATGTGGACTGTGCGTCCAGGAATAATTTATAAAAACAAAGTTATGTGTACAAATATTTTTCAGTAGCTGTTTTATAGGATCTGCTAGTAGACTATTGAAATTATTAGGCACTGGAAGATAAGTTGATACAACTCGATCAGATACCATAGATGTGACATAAGATACTAAAAATTTTAAAGCAATATCTGACAGCACAGAATTATTCAGCCGATCCATTTTTTTTTTTATTTTTTGATATAATTTAGCAACCACTGACCCAAAACTCATGTCAGAAACTTCATTGGACATACTTTTCAAGAGCATGAGCTCATGTTTTTCCCGTTGTTTCTTCTACTATGAATGGAGAACTCCCCACATTTAGTGAAAATTTTCGCATCTTTGATATTGCTTTGGTAATGGTTTACTAAAATCCATTTTTTTAAAGCTGAGATTCAAGATGGAGTGCCGGATTTAGGGAGAGGGGTGGGGGACAAAAACCGAGGTGCTTGCTCCGGGCGACAACTTGAGGGGGGGGGGGGGGGAGCGGCAAAAGTCGGGCCTAAAGGGCGGCGATTTAAACGTGGCGATCTTTTTTTTAACTATACTACCACTCTAGGAGGCGACAACAATGCGTTTGGCCAACAAGCAAGGATGCGATTCTAGGTGTCTGGCTGGCAACAATGTTCGAAGAGGCGGCAATCTCAGTTTTTCCCCCGGCTTGGAAAAATCCTAGAGACGCTACTGTCAAGGCAGTTCCTTTGACGTTAACAAATTGTTTTTTAAAGGCACCAATCTACAACAAAAAGTTTTTAGCAAAGCGCTTTGTAAAGGCAATCCAAAAGTGGTAGATTCTTTTTTTTAATTTCTTATCTAATAAATTCGTAAGTGGTATAACAAAACTGGCTGTGACATACTTTTGGAGTTCAATTCTTCTGTCGGTATGGAAAAAGAATCGTGTCCAATTCGCGCAAAATACTTAACTGTGGAGTGCCAGATACAGGCTTATAATTTCTGGGACTAAAAAGTACTTTAGTGGTATGTTTAAAGAGTGAACAAAAATGCAAATTAATAAAAAATCTATTTTAGATAAAAACTATGCTATCTAACGCATATATAGCACCTCTTTAGGTTTATTAATTAAACTATGGTTGAAAGTTAACATCAGGTATTATGAACCAAAAGGAAAAATACTAAACTTAAAACAAAAATCGATTACCTCTTTTGGGATTTTTTTTATTTTGATACAAAAACAATATCAGGTATTATCAATCAAAACCTAAAAAATATTAAACAAAAACTGAACACTTCTGTTAGGATCATTAATTAAAATTAGGCAGAAAATCAACATCATGTTTCATCAACAAATAAAAAAATTTAACATCTATCTTTTGCTAAATCAAAATCAACATCAATCAAAATAAATCATAATCAACTACTTTTTAAATATTAATTACTAGATTTTGCCATTTTTACAAATATTTCTCCGTCACTGCTTTGAAAAACTGATAAAATTTCTCAACAAGAGACTTCAAAATTGATTGAGTTTGCAGTTCAGCCTTGATCAAATCCAGGAACATTCTGTTTCCCTCTTTAATTCATAAATTATTCAACGGGCTAAAACTTGTCTTGCAAAAGGCATTGCTTGATGGAGTTGACAAAAAAAACAACTATATTATAAATTTACAAAATCATTAGAAACGCTTGTTCTAAAGAAATTGGCCCAGATTTTATCGTATGGAAAGTCTTTGGAAGGGCCTCAAAAACACGTTTCAGACATGTGAACTCTGTATAAAGGGAATTAATGTTATCTGCATCTAGAATTTTCAAAATTCCAGGAAATTCAAATTTTCCTGCCAGTTTCAATTCCTCTGATTTAAGGGACAAATTCTCAAACTGTTCGTACATTCCATCTTCCCTCTGCGAGCATGGGATACTCGGTTTGGCCTCTTGACAACCATGGTGAACTGAGTTTGAGAAAAAAACTTATATACAGGAATTTCGAGGCAGTAACGCATAATTCCTGGACACGAGACCAGACACAATATTCCGGGACATCCCGGATTTCTCGGTCATCTGAGAACCCTACCCATACCTGGTAGATTACGATTAGTTTTTTAATGCTAATAGTTTTTTTATTCATTGAAGGCAAATTTTAAAAACCTTTAAAAATGTCCAGACAAGAATTTGACTGAATATTGAGTTATTTTGCCTTCTTTTTTTATTTCTCCTTGTGTTCGGATCGTAATTAATAAGAAGCAGAAAAGTTGTCAGAAAAGTTTTAAAAATGTTCATTGTTCTTAAAATTCTATCTATGATTAAATTTATTGCATGTGCAACACAGGTAATCGTTTTCCCCCCATTAATACCTTGGAATATTCTACGAGGAAAACATAAAATAACAACTTATTTTTTAAAAATATCGACTCCGATATCCAGATTTCAATATCGATATACCGGCATAAGAAATATCACATATAAATATCGATATTTTTTAAAAAATTATCAATAAATCTATATTTTATCAACAGCCCTAATAACGAATACGACATGGAATACTTAACAAACAAGAGGAGGCAATGACACAAAAAGTATTCAGATATGACGGAGAACCATTTGTACTAGGTGCGAGTGAGCAACATCAACAAAGCTTTGAACCTATCACGGACAGAAAACGACTAGCAGGTGAAAAACAAATCAAAATGGCAAGCACAGACGCAAGAAAACATATAAAACTCTCCCGCCGTTTCTCAGCATTGGCAGTGGAGGAGAGGGGAAAAGATGACGACGAACGGAACGTGAACAACGACAGCACAGTAGTACAAGGGGTGATGGAGCAACAAAAAGTACATATTCCGCCGATAATCAGCTATCAAACGGGAAACCTATTTAAACTGAATGAAGAAATCAAGAAACAAACTACAGGTCACCTAAAAGTAATATATAGATTAGATAATGTTAAGTATCACATGGGCAATATGGTGATTTACTTGAAAGTAAAAAAACTATCTACATAAGAATTAGATTGGAATCTACACAGACTAAACACTGGATAAAGCACCATAAAAAGTGACCATAAAGAGCTTACCAAATAATGTGGAAATGAGAGAGATGGTTGCAACCATAACTAAAAAAGGACATACAGTAGGAAATATCCACCAATTTAAAACAAGAGATAAACTGTCAAATGAATTAATACCACTATATAATGTATAACCTTGACGCCTACAAAAAAGGTACAAGAAATATATTACGAGCGAGAAATTAATTACACGAGGATTCATGTGGAGAGGTACGAGGACAAAGATGGACCGTCGCAGTGCAGACGATGTCAGGTAATTGGACATACCGCGACCTACTGTACCCTTCCAAGCAGATGTGTGAAATTTTCGGGGCTACATGAATCTAAGAATTGCCCAATAGCACGATAAGCGAAAGTCAACTGCAGCGAACATCACCCTGCATCTTGGCGAGGTTGTCCAACATATCAGAAACCACTTGCTAAAAAAAAAAAAAATGGCCACAAGAAAACCAAAGGTAACTTTGAATATGAAATCCTAGTCAAGAATACTGGAATCAAACCAAAAACTTCCCCCAGTTTATCCTGGACAAAACGACTCAACACTTGAAAAATCTCAACAGCAATAAAATGAAATATGCCAACGGAGTAAAAACGAAACAGAAAAAATAGAACTCCAGGAAACAAATCACAGAATGAAAACCAGAGTATTGATTTCAGCAGAAAACATAAGCAATAAACTGGACATAATAAAAACTACGCTGACAAAAATTGTTATTGCACGTGACAACTGGCAGAAATTTGGGGTGCTACGACGAGGTGTATTAGCATTATTTCGATAATGGCAAATAGAACCCAGATTCCAAAACGTGACAAACATAGCAATATTGAATTCAAACGGGGTAATACAGAAAAACAAATGAACTAGCCTTATTTCAACAACAACAAAATCTGGATATAATCTTAATAACAGAAACGCACTTAAACGACACCAGAGCTTCAAATTAAGAAACATGACGACGTGTGGTTTCGATAGAATAGGAGAAAGAGGTGGAGGAACAGCGGTACTAGTAAAATCGACAAGAAGCCAGGTCCCAATAGAACTTGACGATTTAAAATATATTGAAGCTGCAGGAATCAAACTCCAACAAGCGATGGTATTAACAATAGTAGCAGCATATCTGAGTCCAAATAAAAATACACTGTGTGAAGATATCTAAAGACAATCACGACGGTGGGTGGTGAGCTAAATGCCAAACATCCATTATGGAATTCAAGAATTGCAAACCTAAATGGCAATCAACTATTTCAGGTGGCAGGAGAACTAAACTTTTATCCGGAGATACCAACCCATGTATCGGCAAATCCTAATCATCAACTATATGTCAATACTATAACTTTTTTTTTACTTATTGGTTTTGCGCCTCGTCGACAGCTAAGGTCATTAGAGGCGGAAGGGGACTGGGGACAATGAACGGGGAGGAATTCGGCCATGGCCTTTTTGAAGGAAGCATCCCGGAATTTTCCTGGAGGGATTTGGGAAAACCATGCAAAACCCAAACTTGGATGCCTGGACAGGGATTCGAACCGCCGTCCTACCGAATGCGAGGCAGAGCGTTAAGCACTCACACACCACGCTCGTTATATTACAACCAGTCACTGTAAACGAGATATCATCAGATCATTACCCGGTGATAGTCAAGATAAATAACTGGATGATAACAGCACAACCCCAAAAATAACAAAATAGGTATATTTACAAAAAAAACTCTACAATTAATGAAACCACTTATAGATTGGAAAGCCAAGAGTAAATCGATGGCACTATAAATCACCAGACCTAAGATATCCACAAAGCGAACCATAAAGCATAATAAAAAATAGTACACCCACCACCCAGCTGTAAAACAGACCTTCTAGTGGAGGTTGTAAGACTAAACAACATAAAGAACTTAAACCGCAAAAAATGGCAGACATACAGAGACTCGCAAGACAGAAGATTGACAAACTATTATAGGAGAAAACTGCAAAGAGGCTAAAAGAACTTAACGCTTAACATTGGGAAGAAAAAATGGCCGATCTCACACTCCATCACCGAAACGCTTAGGGCCTTATAAGGGCATCTAAAAAATCCTAAGACACCGGCAAGACCAATAACTACCGACGAAGGTCTAATCTTCGAACCTCTAAAAAAGGCAGAGATCCTGGCTGACTGTTTCGAAAAACAGTATGCAACTCCCATAATACAGCAAACGGACAAGAAAAGAAAGAAGATGAAAAAAAAAAACAAAGAATCTGTTTCCATATTCAAGGTGTATGATAAGGTGTGGCACCAAAATCTTACACATAAATTAATTACATAAACTAAAGTTGATAGAGCCATTATTCACTTGATTAAAAAAAATCTTCTTGTAACAAAGGGCCTAAGTAGAAATGCAAGGTGTGCAATCTTCTATACATCAGATGTGGAACACCCAAACTTTTTAATATATACGTGAACGATATTCCGACCATATAAAAAATGTTCATCTCGTCCAATTCGCTGATGACATAACGATTTATACCACGGGAACAAAATATATGCAGAATATCACCAGAATTCAAAACCCACTACTGAAAATAGAGAAAAAGAAATAAAATAACGACAAACTCCGACAAATCTCCTGCAATATATTATACACATAAAAGACCGGACCTCAACCGTCACTTGACTATGTTCGGAAAACAGATACCATCACAAGTACCAGTAAGTATATACAAAACGCTCACATTTCGTCATTATATAGCTGAAAAACAGCTAAATGTTCTAGTTATTATCAAGAACCTATTTCCTGTACTAATCAGTGAATCTACAAACAAAACTCCATCTGTACAAATCATCAATATTACCAGTAATAACATATGGCTGTCATATTTGGGGAACAACGTATAAACCAGATCTATCGCATTTACAGATATTACAAAACAGGTGCCTCCGCCTAATACCAAACGCTGACAGAAGGATAAGAATCACTAAAATTCACGAAGTATCACAAATACAAACAATATATCAAGTCGTAAATAAATTAACCGAATCCTTTAATCAAAGACTCGAAACACTATGCCAAACAAACGATAGACTGCAAAACATTGGAACAACAATCCCTAAACAGCGGCACAGGTACGAAGTGCCACTATCAATTATGATAACTCCAATTTGCAATTACTAGCACATCAAAGGTATTTTTACAAAGACCTCCCAGGAGGCCAAAATTTTCCTGTAAGGTGAAAAATAGAGAAAACAATAAACGAACTAATAAAACCCTGGACAGGACGCCACAAGTGTCGGTGCCAAGAACACAAGAACACCAAAAGAAAAAAAGCAATATGTTTAATGTCTAAATTAACATTATTTAAACAATCTCGTCACTATAATAGATCAGGTTTGAATTAATGAACAAGGACTCAGGAGCGTCTTGAAATTTAAATACAAAGCGTACAGAATTATGATAATAATGGCTGAACTAAAGTGTACCAAAAATAAAAAAGGAAAACTTAAGCACTAATAGTGTACTGAAAAATAATGGGACAAAGTAGGAAGTGAAAATGTTTTGTAAACGAAGGTTCAAAGAGAGAAACGTGTGAAGGAGTCTTACTGAGAGAATAGCTTGATGGGTGAAGTTTAAAAGCGTAAGGAATAGGAACATCGGAAACACAGAATAGTAGAAACAGACGAAGCTAATCGTGTTTGAAGCAGTTAATAGACGCTATGACGATAAATGATATTGGAGATGTAATGATCAGAACAGAAAGAGATGAAGAATTGTATTAAGCGGATCCACGTACTGAAGTGTCTTTAGCCCAAATGTTGTAAAGCTTCATGTTAGACAGAAGTTACCATAATACCGTGAAAATCTGAAGCTGTGGAATAGTTTTGTAGTGATAAATCTCCCAACAAGCGGACCTGTCACTCTTGCATCCAAACATATCGCTTGTAAAACGCACCTGACGACCAAGATTTATGTGTTGCGCCAGATTTGGAAATGTATCTGTCACGTGGAGTGAAACAAATATTGCAGCTGGAAACGCTAATTCTATGGAGGCGGCACGGCATAGAGGTTACAAATCGATGGTCGCTCTCCGGCATCCAGCCACTCTGCCTCCAACACGATTATCTACCGTGTGGTAAGCGTGTGGTACGCCGCAGCGCCTGCCACGGACACGAGAGCGTCGCTCCAAAGCTGAGGACCACCCACGTCTCAAAGCAGGCATTGGATGCCTGTAAATATGATATAGTGTTTAATGTTTCTGTCGTCATTGCTATGAAAGTATCATTAGCCAGTCGAAGTGTATCGGTGATTTGATAACGCTAGACAAAAGTCAAGGTGAAATCCGAGGGTAGAAGATAATTACATAAAATGTTGCACACCTACAGCGGAAATTTATCTCAGGTATTCTCTCCTTATTTCTCCCAGTGGGCTCTCCTTATCAAAAAATAATTGCCTTATTAACAAATGCCGCCATTCTCTCAACTCCCACTTTGGAGATCCTGCACATGTCATTTTCCATACAAATTGCACAATACACATTTTCATTCGGCCGTCCTCATTCTAACAACGGACGCCTGGGTCGAGATGGGTTCGATAGTTACGGGTATATCCATTAGTTCCACAGACGCGCTGAACTTTATACCTTCCTTTTAAGTCAATTTTGTCAGGGGTACAAATTCTTCGTCCAGAATGTCAGAGCAGGTATTTCACCTGCAAGCCATCAGTCTAGAAAATTGCCGCCTGTTGCTTTTATCATACGTACAATGTCGTTTTCCATGTCGCTACTGCGGAATGCTGGCTAAAGAAAATATGTTAACAGGCACGATACAAACTATACCTGAGAAACCGTTACATACGTTATTTGGGTTCTTATGAGATATAAAATATGGGACAGCTGGGGTATTTACACATATTCTTGAGAAAAACATCAATATCGCTGCCATTTTCTCCATTCGAGGGAAGAATCACCATCAGTAATGTGGTATGCTCCAATTTGTTGACGCTATGGAGATGTTTGGGATGGAATTGTAACCTCTCCTTCTCACATTTACAGTAAAACTAATTACTGTGTGAGGCTATTATATTTGGGAGGTTGTATCCTGTTTTGTACGCTCAGAAGGGCGTACTGGAAGGATTAGCTCCAAAAATGTTAACTAATAACGTAACAATTCGGTTCCAAGAATATCTTTGCTTGAAACCCGGCCCGTAATGCTAAGCGCAACGATTTTAATAAGTTTTTTATAAGTCTAGCAACTACTAAATAAAAAAAAACAATAGTACATAAGTATACTTCACTTTTAATATCACCACTCAACACATTTCGTTTCTAAAATTACACCACAGCCGCAGCAAGACTTTTTGTACGTGCTTCTGTACGTATTTTTCTCTTCTCTCTCTAAACAATAATACTTCCTCTCTCTGACTCTCCAAAGACAACAACACTAATCCTACTTAAACCTAAGAACTTACAACTACCCCAGTACAATATTAAAAACGTCTGTGGAACTCGTTATATTACAATCTCAGAGTATTTACATTTTTTTTTATTAATTACTAATTATTAATTAATACGAAGATATAAATAATAATATATATATACATTGATTGGAGATTAAAAGGTTGCAGAATCCAGGAATATGGTATAAGATCTTGTGATTAGGAATAATAAAGCATCATTATTTCTCCTACGTGTTTCGTTCATCAAACGATATTTAACTTTCTATCTAATACTACTTTAATGATAATAGTGATTTCAATTATATAACCTTTCTCAACTTTAAGTCCTACAATGGGTGATTAGAAATGAGTATTGTTTTCGGATGTTATGTCACCATAGAGATTCATATGACAAATTAAATTTGATGTGGTTGGTTCAAAGAATATAACAATATACTTACCAGAAGCCGGATATGACATTGTACCTTATCTTCAAATATTATTTAAATTGAGTCTGGATACTTGCTGCTTACCACAGGACTGGAAAAGTGTAATAGTAGTGACGGTACATAAAGGAGGAGTGAGAAATAGAGTCGAAAATTACAGGCCGATCAGTTTGACATCAGTGGTAGGTAAATTAATGGAAAGATTGATATGCAAAAACATCAGAAATATATGTGAGGAAAATGAGTGGTTTTCAAGTCGGCTACATGGGTTCAGCCAAAGGATATTTATTCATGCGACACTCAGTTAGTGGAGTATTTGCAAGATATTTCAGATGAAATGGACAAGGGAGACCATATTAATAGTGTAGCACTAGATCTGTCAAAGGCGTTTGACAGAGTGAGCCATAAAATGGTAGTAAATGATATAAAAACTATTGGAGTGGATGAGAAAGTGATTTTCTGGGTAGAAGAATTTTTAAAAGGTAGAAAACAGGAAGTTAGAGTAGGAAATGCGGTATCAAAAGAAGTGGAAGTAAAAATGGGAGTGCCGTAGGGTAGTATGTTGGGACCATTGCCGTTCATTATTCTAATGAATAATTGTGTTGATTGTTTACTATCTGAAATTAGATTGTTTGCAGATGACATAACGCTATATAAAATGATCTAAACGATTGAGGACTGTAAACAGTTGCAGGGTGACCTGGACAGGATATCTAGTTGAGTTGGTAAACACGGGGTGAAGATAAATGCAAAGAAGAGTCAGCTTATTAGATACACAAATAAAAAACAAAAGGTTAATTATGAATATAAGGTGGGGAAAGAATTCCTTGCTGAAGACTTGAAATGTAAATATCTTGGCATTACATTTGATAAAAAGCTTACCTGGGAGGACACATTGGACAGGTGGTAGGAAAAGGTTTAAAAATTCTGCACCGGTTGGAGAGAGTGATGATGGGATGCACGAGAGAAGTAAAGGAATTGTGTTACAAAACTTTTGTCAGACCATTGCTCGAATATGGTAGTGTAGTATGGAACCCACTTTTTGTCATGTCTGAAATGCTGTATCTGTGTTACGAGTCATTTTTCTCCCTGGATACTTATCCGAATTCATTTAATGAAGTATCATTTTAAAGATTGAGATCTCCACTTTAGTGACGTCATATTCTAAGACAGAACTTTTTCGGAATTAGACCCTTAAAGGGCAAAAATGTCAGTTTTTCTAAAATGCGTTTTTTGTGTCTCGAACCATTCATCTCCATGGATATCTAACCATAATCGATAAACGAAGTAGGATTATGAGGAGTAATGTCTCAGCTTTTTTCCATCATATTTTAAGAAAGAATATTTTTCGAATTGAACCCTTAAAGGAAAAAAGCATAAATAATTCTACAACGCATTTTTGTGTCACGAGCCATTTATCTCCCTTGATATCTAACCGATATAGATAACAGAGGTATAATATTAAAGTCTAAGGTCTCCGCCGTGGTAACATTATATTTGAATAAATTTTTTTTTCGTACTCGACCCTTAAAAGGCAAAAAATGTCAATTTTTATAAAATGCGTTTTTTGTGTCTCGAACCATTTTTCTCCATGGATATCTAACCAAAATCGATAAATGAAGTAGGATTATGAAGAGTAATGTCTCAGCTTTGTGACATCATATTTTAAGAAATAATTTTTTTGGAATTCAACACTTAAAGGGAAAAAGTATCAATTTTTCTACAACGCAATTTTGTGTCATGAGCCGTTTATCTCCCTTGACATGTAACCGATATACATAAACGAGGTATCATATTAAATACTATGGTCACCACCGTGGTAATATTATATTTTAAGAAAGTAATTTTTCGTAATTCGACCCTTAAAGGGCAAAAATGTCAATTTTTCTAAAACGCGTTTTTTGCGTCTCAAGCCATTTATATCCCTAGATATATAAAAAAAATCGATAAATCAAGTAAGATTATGAGGAGTAATGTCTCAGCTTTGGCAACATCATATTTTAAAAAAGAAGTTTTTTGGAAGTCAACCCTTAGAGGGGAAAAGTATAAATGGTTCTACAACGCATTTTGTGTCACGAGCCATTTATCTCCATTAACATCTAACCGAAATAGATAAATGTGGTATCATTCTTAAAATTAAAGTTTCCGCTGTGGTATCATCACATTTTAGAATTGAATTTTTCTAAATTGAACTCTTAAAGGGCATAAATATCAGTATTTCTAAAATGCCTTTTTTGTGTCTCGAGTCATTTACCTCCCTTGATAATTAAACAAAATAAAAAACGAGGTATCATTTTAAAGACTGAGGTCTTCGTAAGGTCTTAGGTTCCGTTAAACCACATTTTAAGAAAGAAATTTTTCAAAATTCTAACCTTAGAGGGCAAAAATATTATTATTTCTACAACGCATTTTTCTGTCACGAGCTATGTATTTCCCTTGATAGCAAACCGAAATTAATAAAAGAGGTTTCGTTTTAAATATTAAATCATCCGCTTTGGTTACATCATAATTTAAGAAAAAACTTTATCAAAATTCATTCAACCATTAAGTCTCAAAAATATCATCATTTCTAGAAGTTTTTTTTTTTTTTTTTACCTCTCTTGATAACTAACCGAAATCGACAAATGAGGTATCATTTTAAAGACCAAGGTGGCTGCTTTGGTCACACCATATTTTATCTTCTTCGATACCTAGCTGTAATCGATAAATATCATATCGTTTTAAAGATTAAGGTCTACAGTTAATTAAAATCATAAATTAAGAAAGAATTGTTCGAAAGTTGGTGCTTAAAGTTGTAGCGCGTATTAGAAAGTTCAGAGCCAGGTCCCTAGATTGCAGCAGCAGATATCACAGAGATGTCAATAAACTTTTTTTAATCAATAAGTAGCTTTTCGGATATTTTTTTCTGTTATGGAAACACTTTAGTTGTGCTATACAATTCCAAAGTACTCATTTCATTGGCACGGCAACAAATATCACAGAGATGTTGATATGTTGAGTGCATTTTGTTCAAGTATGGTTGTATTGTGTTAAGGTCAGTGACAGTTTGTCGTAAATACAGAGTGTTTTAAATTTTCCTAACTGTTTCGTAATACGATGTAAGTATTTCGATACATACCTATTACACTAAAAAAATAAATATTTGCCACCAAAGTACGGTTCTACTTTTCATTATATTACAAGCATTCAACCTCGCTATTCACCGCATTTTATTCGCGAAATTTTCGCATGGGTCCTCTAGTAATTATTATTACGTCAAATGAACAAATTATTTCACACGTAGCATAGATCTTATATGTACATTTAAGACAAACAGAAAACCAACACGAACATATAAAAGTGATATAATAATCGTAGTTTTAGTATCACTACATTTTCCGCACTGGCACAGTATTGCTGCATTCAAAAGTGTTTCACTAGTTTTCTCAATTTAGCTACTTCACGAAATACCGGCGAACTACTACCTAATTTTCAGATTTATGTAAATAATTGGTAAAACAATTATCATTTGTTATTTTTTGTTTTATTCTACATTAGATAGTAACTAAGTCTATTCTAACGTTCTGTTTCACAAAACTATAGCGCGCCCGATATAACACGATTCAGTTCGGTATTCTCAGCAAGTACACGAAAAATCAGGGAGTATTGAGCGACACAGGTTTCGAGATCAGTTACGTGACTCTGCGATACTAGCTTCGTTTGCCGTTTGGGTGCAGTAAGTCAGAGATTGGTGGCACTGCTGTTGTAGAGATTGGAATAGCGTTGGCCAAAGGATCTGATCAGCCGGGACCTGGAACAACTTTCACATTCCACCCACATACTCAAATCTTGTCAGATAAAAGAAGTCAATCTCTGGAGAGCTGTTATAAGGAAAATTCCGCGTGAACCAGTGCGCGCTCTTGACAAGCAACTGTTCTCTCTTCTGGGCTGTCCTACGTGAGGAAAATTGTAAGGATTCAGGTATTTAGCCTTCATCGTATACTGCTAGACTAACTTCTTTCGAGAGCACAATCATTTAAATCAGTGATGTCAAAGATACGGCCCGCGATTGTAATGTGACACAGAAAAATCATTTTTTAGAGCTTTTAGACTTCACTCGATTC